>VWZF01002075.1:179454-315638 GCA_013396755.1 Sclerurus mexicanus
TTTTTTTTTTTCTGTCTGTAAAATTCCTGAGCAAACAAAACAAAATAACTAAATACAAAATGTGTGGTTTCTGGAGCTAAGACCTGCATTGACTCATAATTTTTCATACAGAGTTAGAAAAATAGGCTAAAATAGTTTCTCTGTAAAAAATATTTTAAATCAAATTTCTTTTGCATGAATAGATCTCCTGATTATTTTCCTGCTACCCTAGGAGGTGGAAAAGAAATTCCTTAAATTTATCCGATATGTTTGAACTTTCTCATCTAGTTCTGCCTTAGAAAATCAGAAAAGAAAGAAATACTTCTGTTTGTTTACTAAATTGTCTTTTTTATTTCAGTAGCGTCTGGTGCAGGTTGCACCAGCTTCATTTTCACCACACCACACTGACAGACTGTCCCTGAAAAGTAATTTAACTTCAAGTTAATCAATAGGAAAGAAAGAGTGAAGAAAAATATATCTCTATCAAAAAAAAATTCCGTATAGTGCAGGTCTGGGCACATTTCACAGCTGGACATCTCAGACACTGACACCAATTTCATTGTGCTGAGAGCTTTGCAATTTTATTTTCAGTTAACGAATAAGATGAGCAAAAGAAGCCCACCTACACTCTTTGAATTGTCCTATATGACAGCACTGAAACGCACTAAATCACAGATCCAAGTACTACACTTCAAAAAAGGTACAAGGCCAACCAAAACACAACAGCTAGATTTCCTAGTTCTTTCATCTATTTGTTATGAGTCTTGAAACACCTCCCATTAGTCTGATGCTACAGATTAATAGCCTGCAGTAGAACTAGTCTGAAATCCCTTGTCATACGTTGGAGATGGTACTGGTCCTTGACAATGTGAATATTCTCTGTCCCATAAAGTTACCTTTATCAACAGATTCACTTCTGGTTCAATGACACTGTGCTAAATTGGCTTCAAAAAATGTAAAAATAATCTTTACTATTCAAGAACAGTCTGAGGGCTAATGTTTTGCTAATCAGTCTAAGAAAACTCTGTTACATGATTGAAAGACAACACTGAATAAACTTGAAGGTTGTGCCCTTTCTACCAGAAATGTGCAGTGGACAAAATTATCCAGCCAAGAAAGGAGGGAATAATCTTATCCTTCAATCTCCTAGCTGCATCCTTTTTCCCAAGGTTGGCCCTAAGGTCTCTTCCTGCAGAGCTGCTTCCAACCAGACAGGCTCTAGCTTATGTCTGGTGCTTCCTGCACAGGGACAGCATTTGGTGACTGCCCTTGATGAATTTAATTTTGTTTTCTCTGACCCATTGCTTTGGCATTTCTATGTCCCTGGAGAAGGCATCACTGCCTGCAGGTCTGTTGGCTCCCACAAATTGGTTTTATCTGCAAGCTTAGTGAACTTGCCCTCTGTACTCTCCTCTAGGCCATTGATGAAGACATTGAACAGGAAATGTCCCAGCGTAGACATCTGCAGTACTCCACTTGTCAAAGATGTTGAGTATGACCTATTAACCACTACCCTCTGGGCCCAATTATCCACCCAATTTTTTACTGTCCTACTTGTCTAGTCCTCCAGACTGCAACAGCTCTGCTAAAGACAACATAAATCTCAGAAGGCAATGGTCACACATGATTTACCCTTAGTAAATCCATGTTGAGTGTTCTCAGTCACTTTTCTCTTCTGCATGTGCCCTGAAAAGACCTCCAAGGGGTCTTTTCGTGATTTTCACAAGAACTGAAGTGAGGCTCACAAATTACAGATCCCCATATCATCCTTTTGGTCTTTTTTGAAGGTGTGGACAACATTTGCCTTCCTCCCTGCATTGAGGAGTCTCCAGATCACACAACTTCTCAAAGATTATAGACAGCAATCTTGCCAGCACACTAGTTAGTTCTCTCAGCAGCCATGCATGCAGTTTTACCTACTCTAAGTTGCCTGTGGAAACTGAGCATGTACTAGAAATAAAACAGCAACTGAGCTATAGCAGACTGAACACATAGAGCAACAGAACATTAATACTACACAGGGATTATATTTTCAAACCCATTAGAATTACATGGCATTTAATTGATTAATTTTCACATTTGTCAGAAGAATCCTAGAAATACTCAATAGGACAATGATAACAATATGAGTCATACTTATTTTTCATGATAACAAATCATGAAAGATTTGACATTTGCTGCCTTCTAACTTCAGAAAAAACTGCCAAAGGCAGAAAAAAGACTAAACTAAAAATTAAACTTTCCTTCAGTCACCAGACTATTACCCAATTAAATTACTCACTGGTAGAGTTATCCTATGTGCTTGAAAAAGTGAAACATCTCATCCACCAGCATCCTCAATTCCTTCTCAACAGGGCTGCTCTCAGTCTGTTCACCCCCCAGCCTGTATTGATACCGAGGGTTGCCCCAACCCAGGTGCACCACCTTGCACATGGTCTCATTAAACCTCATAAGAGTCTCATGGACCCGCTTTTGAGCTTTTCCATGTCCCTCTGGATGGCATCCCATTGTTCAGGCTTGTCAGCTGCATCACTCAGTTTGGTGTCATCTGCAAATTTGCTGAGGGTGCACTCTATGTCCCTGTTTATGTCATTAATGATAATAAGGTCACCAATGAGCCTCCTTTTCTCTAGGCTAAACAATGCCAGTTCCCTCAGCTGCTCTTCATAAGACTTGTGCTCCAGACCCTTCACCAGCTCTATTGCCCCTCTCTGGACTCACTCCACCACCTCAGTGTTCTTCCTGAATTGAGGGGCACAGAACCGGACACAGTACTCAGTGTGTACCTCACCAGTGCCAAGTACAGGGGACTTCCCTAGTCCTGCTGGACACACTATTTCTGATACAGGTGAAACAGAGCAAGGCCCCGAAAAAAGTTTACTCCTGTTTAGGTTAACTCAGAGTGAGGAACTTGCTCTCAACCCAAAAGAATGCACACACAGCAACGAAAAGAACAGAAAGTAAAGAACTAGCAGATAGGAAGAACACAGAAAGTACCAAAACGAACATAAATTACAAAAATAATAGATAAAGAAGCGAAAATAAGAACTCTAGTCCAAAATTGTCTGGCAACACCCCCATGGAGTCAGCCAAATCAAGAAAGGTAAAAAGTTCAGGCCTGAGGAAGACTTCTTACTTCATCCAGAGGCCCCCAGAAGACCCCAAAATATCTCCCCAAAAGAGGACTCCGCCCAGACTCCGCCCAGACTCCGCCCCAAATCCACCTCTTATGAATATTATAATTACATATTGCAATCATATGAATATGTATGAGAAGATGTTGTAACCTCTCCTGAAAATTGTATAAATTACCTGGCTTTATGCTAATAACTCGGAACTCTTTGTCCAGCGCTAGCTGGGGGTTCCCCAACGTTGCAATAAATACCTTTGCTGTTTAAAGGCTTAAAATTCTGTCTCTAAACAGTTTTATTAGGCCTTTTTGGGCTTCACAGGTCATTGGCCTTCTTGGCCACCTGGGCACACTGCTGGTTCATGTCCAGCCAGCTGTGGACCAGCAACCCCAGGTCCTTTCCTGCTGGGACATTTTCCAGCCACTCTGCCCGCAGCCTGTAGGGCTGCATGGGGTGGTTGTGGCTGAAATGTAGGACCCAGCACTTTGTCTTGTTGATCCTCATACACTGGTCTCAGTCCATTGATCCAGCCTGTCCAGATCTCTCTGAAGAGTCTTCCTATCCTCCAGAAAATCGCCACTCCCATCCGGCTTGGTGTCCTAACAGTCTACCCATTGAATCCATCTCTTCAATTTAGAGAGAAAGATGTTGTGGGGGACCATGTCAAAGGCTTTACAGAAGTCTAGATAAATGATATCTGTAGTACTTTCCTTTTCCACTGATGAGGTCACTCCATCCTAGAAACCTACTAGGTTAGTCCAACAGGACTTGTCCTTGGTGAAGCTGTGCTGGCTATCCTGAATCACTTCCCTGTCCTCCGTGTGCCTTTGCACAGCTTCTGTGAGGATCTGTTCATGATCTTCCCAGAGACAGAGGTAAGGCTGACAGGTCGATTGTGGGAACATCTGGAAGTTGTCTACCAACAAGAAAGATGTTAACAGGGCTGTCCAGTCGGCCTTGGAGCTGTGAAGGGAGGAAAGAAACTCCTTTCCCCCAAGCCTTGAGAATTCAAGAAGAAGAGATAATTCACAAGACTGGGCTACTAAATCACCAGCTTAGTTTAAAAGCCCTAATTGTTTTAGGTTTTGTAATTAGGTTGTAATCTGTAAGAATTCCTTTGTTTCTCTTCCTATCTAAACACTATGATATGTGACTACACTATCCCCTCTCCTTACCCAGCACAAATGTTATCTTATTACACCTACAAACCCCATATATTGTGGAATATGCTTTCAATAAAGATTTTTCAGTTATTGCCCCCTAACTGGGAACGTGTTACATTTTGACCATCATCAGTTGGTAGTTTCCAGGGTCTTCCTTTCTACCTTTTTTTAAGATGTACGAAGTTTCCTTTTTTTCCAGTCACCTGGGACTTCACCTGGCTGCCATGACTTTTCAGGTATCATGGAGACTGGCTTGGCAGTCAACCAATTCCCTCAGGAGTCTGCAATACATCTCATGAGATTCCACTGACTTTTGTATATTTGGGGTCTTCAAGGGGTCATGAATCTGATTTTTACTTACAGTGGGAGGCACTTTGCTTCCACAGTCCCCATCCTGCTGTCCATCCCTTGAAAAGTGTGGGAAGAGAGATTGACATTGAAGACTGAGGCAAAAAACATTGTTGGGTACCTCAGACACGTGATGTTCAGATATCGTAATATATGTAATGCTAACTGGATTTTTTTTTCTCTCTTTTTCTTTTTTCCTTTTTCCTTCTGTTTAGCTATAGAAAAAAAACCCCACCACAGAACAATTGATAAACAGTGATCATGCTGAATAATTGTCATAGGCTGGTTGACTATTGATTTACTTCCTTTTTAAAGAAAAGGGATAAAAGTGCACACTACTAAAATAAGCTACTTTCTTTGCAAATCTTTTGCTACATGACTATATTTGCTTTCTTGCTAAGACAAAGCTAAGACAACACAACCAAAGTTTCAGTCCTTACATGATAGTGTTCATCATGTTCTGCTACCTCTTGTAAATACAGGGTACCAGCAATGCTTCAGCAAATTTACATTGGAGTTACATTGAGTACTTAGAATTTGTTTTCAGACCTGTGCTATTGACTCAGATCTTGTTAGATCCATGAATCAATAAGCTTGATGGGCCATCTAAATGGCCATCTTTTCTGACTGAAAAACTTGTCTAGCTAGGAGGTAGAGGGTGGATACTCCTTACCTCTGAGACAAATGGAGACATTCCAAGACAGTGCACAACTTGGAGATAAGATGCTTAACTGGGTACAGAACTAGATCACAGAGTGACACCATCAAGTAAGTCTTAACAGCCGTGTAGCCACATTTCATTTCTTTACACAGGCAAGGATTTATCCAGCAGATTATCTTCTTGTGTAGCCTTACCATCAATCATGTGATTTAACAGCAGTTACATCTGACCTACATTTCCAACATCACACAAACCACTGCAATCACTACATGTGAACTTAAAATGTATATTCAGCCTGTCAACATTTCTTTTTTGTGCTGGACTAAGCAGAGCTGTTGCAAAGGTTTAGAACCTTGTGCATTTTCCCTCATAGTAAAAAAAAAAGAAACAAAAAAACCACCAAGAAATCTTGGAACAGATTTTTCAGAGAACATCACACTTTTTGTCATAGGCATAAGTAAATTTGTAAGCATGCTAAGAAATTATGCACCACAAGCATTCTTTGAATGCTACATTTAGAAGTTCCCCTGTGGCTTTCTGGTCTTCTGCCAAACCTTCTCTCATTTCAGGGATGTCTCACAGTGCAACAGGCAATGTTCTAAGCTTTGGGACCATGAAGTATATGCTGGATACACCACACTACCTCAGGAGGAATTAATTCAATTTGCCTTTATTTGATTCTAATCACACATTCATCTGTTAGTTGTGGCACTCTGTACCTGCAGCTTACAGTTTTAATTAACAGCACTGTTATAGCTGCAACTGGGGGAATATCAAAAGTGCATTCACAATTCAGTTGAACTTTATACTCTTTTTTAATTTTACAGAATACACTGTTCCTCTCAATTTTTATAGTACATGAATGGGATTTTATCTGATCACTGGCAAGGTGAATATGAGTCAGCAGTGCCCTGGCAGCCAGAAGGGCCAACCATGTCCTGCGGGGCATCAGGCACAGCATCACCAGCCAGTCAAGGGAAGGGGATTGTCCCACTCTGCTCTGCACTGGTGCAGCCTCACCTTGAATATTGTGTGCAGTTTTGGGTGCAACAATATAAGAAGGATATGAAGCTATTATAGAGCATCCAGAGGAGGGCAATGAAGATGGTGAAGGCCCTTGAGGGGAAGGTGTACAAGGAACAGCTGACATCACTCGGTTCAGCCTGGAGGAAAGTGGAGGGAGACCTCATTGCACTCTACAAAATTCTTACAAGGAGAAGAGAAGGGACAAGTATTGATCTTTTTACTCTTGTGACCAGTGATAGGACTTAAGGAAATGACAGGAAGCTGGTTTAGGTTAGATACCAGGAAAAGGCTTGTCACCTAGAGAAGAGAGTAGTTGAGCACTGAAACAGTCCCTCAGAGCAATAGTCACAGCAGCAAGCCTGTTTGAGTTTAAGAAGTGTTTGGACAATGCTCTCAGGCACACGGTGTGATTTTTGGGGTGTCCTGTGTAGGGCCAGGAGTTAGACTCAATGATCCTGATGTGTCACTTCCAACTCAGCGTAGTCTATGATTCTACGAACTTTAGCAAAACAAGATACACAAAGTAAACCTGAACCTTTACACAAGTCACAATACAAACTTAGTTGCAGCTGGTAATTCCAAAAAACTGGTCTTGTAAAATTAATTTGAATATGACACAAAAGAATAACTTCAATCATTTGTGAAATTTCCGTGTTTCCTCAGAAGACTACCCCTTCTAAAGTGATCATTATTCTTCCTTTTAAGTCTGTCCTTCAACTAGTCTCCTCAAATCCTGCTGGAAAGAATATCTCTGGGAAAAGTCAGAGCAAACAGGAGGACCTCAGAATAATACTCTCTTACAAAGGAAGAAAAGAACAAATTGTTCCATTTCTATTCTAACCAGAAAATGAGTGTTCCTTTATTACATAACTGAAATAATAGTCTCACTGATTAAATATAATGTGTATTCATAATAAAAAAGTTCTTATTATGGAAAATGCAAAGTTTTTATTTGCAAAGTAATCAATGGGTGATTACCTCTCAGGAACAAATATTACTGCTTGCATATTTTATGTATAAATACCTGTTACAATGCATTTTGATTGTTGTTTCAGAGTAATTTTTTTGATTAATGAAGAAGAAAACTTAAAAGTTGTAGCTTTTAAATGAAATATACAATACTACTCCAGGCAAAATATTCCATTGTGATACTCCAGCAAAACTCAGTGAGAGATCATTTTTGACCTCTGAACAACAAACATTTAATAACGGGGTTTTTTTAAGACAGGAAGGTAAGAAAAATTACCAATTACAACCCCAGTGACTGAGGTCAGAAAGTCATCTTTGTGGTATCATAAACACATCTAATTTCAGTCTTTCAATTACACTGAGTTATTCAACTACATTTTCTCCCAAGTTAAGAAAGGACATCCATGGAAATTCTGTGTGGATTCTTAGTCAAATATATCACTGCCAAAAAATTAGTGCTTCTGACTGCGGTTATGGAGCAGTCACATTTACTAAGGCTTCAAGTTGGCTAGCCTAAAATGCAGAGACTCAGATTTAGTGCAAAGTGGGATTTAGTGCAGAGAACTGCACTGCAGCTGGGCTCTGGGAACCTTTTGCAGTCCCATCACAGTTGCCTGGTCATTGAGACTCCCTGACAGAGGACTGGAGTTTGGTGGTTCTGACACTAGGTTCCAGAGGTCCTTAACAGTGTTGCACTGAAATATGACTCTGCTGACACAACTGCTGATATTTAAGTATACTACTCCTTAAGGGACAAAACCCATTTTTTAATAGTCAACTTCATTGGTGACCCCCTCAAGTTTTTGTTTGATTTTTTTTTTGAATGTGGAAGCAGTCCAGTTCTACCAAATGGGCTACTGGTGGAAAACCCTTTGCCCTATCCTTACATGGCATATCCAAAATTACACAGAAAGCTTATATCAGATAAAGAAATTGCACCAAAGATAACTAAATAGTTGCTTAGCACCAATCAAATTTTCCTCTCTACTAGGAGGTATGGCAAATGCATCCTAGAAATAGTCCTTCATGTTTCAGTCTGACAAAGCATTCTTGAGGTCCCTGGACCAAAGACTTGAGGTCTAAGATACCCCTTTCCAAGAGGTTTGTTCTGCTACCAAAAAAATTATACTTTCTTTGTGAGCACAGTAACAACCACATCGCCACAGATGAAATACAAAGAGTAGATTTAGTTTCATTACCTTGACAACTAGGGAATTCTCAAAGCAGCACCTGGGCAGAAGCACAAAAGCAGGATGCAGGCACCACAGAGCTTGGTCCATGGTAAAGATCACCAAAACTGCTGTTTTGCCTATATATCAGGAATTTCAGCAGACATAGTCTACCACTGTGCTTTGATCTTTTTAACAGCTGGGCAAGAATCTCAAACATGTTCAATATGGATGGTGCCTCCAAGCCTCTCACAGGCCTACATTATCACAGATGTTCTATTTGTCAACACACAAAGCTGCACAAGAATTAGGATGATATATTTCTCAGCTGCAAGTCACCACAAGTCACTTGAGCATGTTTAAAGTCCTCCTTGCCAATCTTTCATTGTTTTCTCATACATCACACAGACCCACTTGTTTTTCTTTGAAGGCAATCAGGTAATAGAAAAAAATGACAAACTGCTCTCTCACTATCATCGTCTTCTGGGAGATAGATTTTGTCTGTTCACCACTTTCTGATAGCTGCTCTCTCCACTGTATCCACCTGTTCTTTGAAAGAAAGGAAAAAAAAAGGAGAAAATCTCATCCATCGCGAAAAATGTTCTAAGACTGGGAATGCTGCATTAAAATGCTATAAAAAGATATTGCATCTTTCCACTTATAGCCATCAGTTGTTAAAAACATCAAATTCTGTAAATATAGTTAATTTTAACCCTAGGATGTGCACATTACTTCAGAGCAACTAACTGCCCAGTTCAGTTCTATGTTGCAATGTCAGTTTGTCTTTAGTCAATCACTGTTTTTTAGAAAATTAAATCAGCAGAACAGTCTTAGTAGGAAGAATTAAAACAAAGGCTTGGTTTATAATTAATTAATTTTAGTTAATGATAATATAATTAACCATAAAATGACTCAATTAAGATCAAAGATGAAGAACAGTAACAAATAACAGTTCTTCTAAAAAGGAAATTTTTTTCATTTATTTATTTTCATTAGCAGTATCTGCCTTATTTTGCTTATAACTTATATGAAGTATCAGCTTGAAAGAACTATGCAATGTCTTAGGCTATAGAGTGGGCTTTTCTTACTTTGTTTTAAACTTCCAAAGGTTTTATAGAAGAAAACGAAAAAAGGCAAAGACAAGGATAAAGGAAGAGGAAAAGGAAAAGGAAAGGGAAAAGGAAAAGGAAAAGCAAAGGGAAAAGGAAAGAGGAGAAAAGAAAGAAATAAAAGGTGGGGGGGGAAGGAAAAGGAAATAGAAAAAAAAAAAGAAAAAGCAATAATTTAGGCTTTCCAAAAGTAATCTAGAACTGTTTATAATAATGCAAAATCAGAGCTTCAAACCCCTTAGACAATACCTTAGACAATCAGCATGAGTTTTCACTTCATGATTTTACTGTATCTTGATTTGCTCAGCACAGAGACAGCTTAATATTCCTTGATGATTTTTCTACTGCACCTTGACATTGCTGTTAACTTCTCTATTTCTCTGTTGTGCTTGTAATCAGGGCGGCAAAGTATCTCAAATGAACTCTTCTTGTCTCTCATTTATGTTGTTCAAATAGTAATTACTTGTTAAGAAAACCACATTTGCTTGTGTTTGGATAATAGTTTTCCTCCTTGAAACTTTATTATTCCCATACATGCTAATAGTACTTCTGGTTTTACTCCTTTTTCTCACACAGAAGAAATAAAAAAAGTGCAATGTGGGACTTGTCACCCCACATTACACTTTGATATCAGCTGTTTCATGCAAAATTCTTTCAGGGGGATCCAGTCACACCAGCTTGGTCACTAGTCTGTTGAAATACTCTAGAAAAGCAATCCAAAGAACTGGGAAATTAGGCACCACACGTTCTCGTGGCTTTTTAACTATTGACAATTACAAAACTGTTAAGTAAATGCATCTCTGTTGCAAAACATACCATGGGGAGCACTGAAGGAGATTTTTCCCAACTGAAAAAAAAAAAAAAAAAAAAAAGAAAAAGAAAGAATCCTACAGGAATTTACAGGAATTTCACTGAATAGCTCATTCCTTCCTTCAGGGAAAAGAAGTGCAGAAATGTGTCAGGTACAGCCTGGAATTGGATGATAAAGAATATTAAAGACTGAGATTATAGCTATATCTGCCTTTCAAAGTGAAAATGAAAATACAGTTTTTCATGAAGAAATTTAGCCGATCCCATCTATAATTGGGAATCAATGATAGGAGTTGTACCAGGTAACATTCCGATTCCCTGTAGTCATGTTTCTGGCTTTGATGATGTAGCCATGGATGCTTTTGAACTTGCATAATAAAATAGTACTATGGCACTGTGGTAGTGTATTAGTGAGAAGACTCAGTATGATTATGTGGAGAATTATGATTAGATTTACTGTTAATAGAGTATCTAAATATTGTCAATGAAGTATATAATACAAGCAGGTGTAAAGGGTTTTAATATAAGCTAGTTTGGCTAGAAGCATACAGGTTTGCAGTCTTTGGCCTTACAGAACACAAAATTATAAAGCATCAAAACATCTATGGAGCTACTTTAGGATTTTATTTCCATATATGACCAGATCTTAACACTTTTACTCACCCTCCAAAAGCAAGTGTTCCCTGTTTTCGTGCTGGATTAACTCTGCAGGGGTCCCTGCCAGGAACAGGGGAATCCACCTGGAAGGTACCTGTAACCTTGGGATACCAGTTATCCTGGTTTACTCAGTCTTCAGCAGCAATTTTTGCCCTTTTGCAGGCTGATGTGTACCAAAACCAATCACAATCATCACCTCTGGAATGTATCAGTTATGTGAGCATCCCACAGTTCCTCCTGCAATTCCCACTTGGTGTTCTTGTCTTAGGACAAATCACGTTACCTATCACAGTGCCTCAGGCATTGGACACCTCCATGGGGATGGGGACAAGCTGAGGTCAGGTTGGGACATGGGCCCGTGGGTGTGCAGAGCAGGGTTGGGATAGCCATAGGGCTGCCTTCGGCTTTGGGCAGGAGCCCCAGAGGAGGTTCAACAAGGTCAGCCTGGGCTGCTGGTGTTTTCGGGGCCATGACAGGAGGTAGCTGAGTCAGTCTACTTGGATTTTCAGAACAACAGAAGTTCTGTACTTGCTTTTGTACCAGCTGCCAAAGCTCAGATTCTGGCAAGGCGGGGAGGCCAGGGCTGTCTGCTGGCCCCAGCCGGTCCCAGCGGCTCCAGTGGCCCCAGTGTAGGGCATGACTGCTACTTCTTGTGACAATTAAGTGCATTGCTGACATTAGAAATTAACAGGAAATTAATGTAGAGTAACATTTTATTTTACTCTTGTGAAATAAAGTACTTGCAGAATAGCATCTCAAATGCATGTGGGATTCAATGTAAGCAATTTTTAAAAAAATATGTTTTTAAAATTCCTTCTACTACTAACATATCTCACTTATTCTAAAACATAGAATTCTACTTTTAAGTATAGCCTAGTTCAAAATCTTTTGCTAGCAAAAAATAAATTGTACAAAGAACTGAACTGAGTATTCAAAGGCCTTGAAGCGCAGCAGCTTAACCTGTTTTAGAGCCAGTGATATGCTTTCTTTGCAGAACTGCACTTTCATTTCATGTATTTCTAAATTAATCACAGCTCTACCTGTAGTTTAAATGTAAGTTTCATGAGATTTATAAAAAATTACTTCACTAAAAACCTTTATTGTAACTCTAATTAAGCTGAATTTTTCTAGAGGAAGAATGATCTCAATATCAACAAGAGAAAGTGAGGTTGAGGTAAAATTACTAAGGAATTTTATATATTTCACTATGATTAACTTCTATGAGTCTCTAAACAAACACATTGCACAACTGTCTTCTAAAAATTATCAGCGGGAATAAAATCTAAAAAAGCATGGTGTGATAATGTATTTCTTTTTGTTCCGTAACATGATTTCTTTGTCACCATTGATCAGACTAACAAGCTGGAATTCAAAACAATAATGGTATTTTGATGGCTAGAAATGAACATTCATTGATAATAACTATGATTGTTAGCACTGAGTTCCCATTTCTAGTTCACTACTCATAATCTTAATTTTCATAGAATCATTAAGGTTGGGAAAAAACTCCAAGATGATTCAGTCCAACATTCAACTGAATACCACTAAACAGTATTTCAAGATGCCTCATTTACTTGTTTTTTTGGATGCTTCCAGAGACGGTGATTCTACCACTTCCTTAGACAGACCATTCCAATACTGAATCTCTCTTTCAGTCAAGAATTTTTTCCTAATATTGAAACCTAAACTTCCCCTGGCACAATCTGAAGCCATTTCCCCTTTTCCTATTTCTAGTTGCCTGAGAGAATAGGTCATTCCCGCCTCACCACAGCCTTTTTTCAGGTAGTTCTACAGAGTGAGAACAACTCCCCTCAGCTTCCTTTTCTCTCGACTAAATACCCCCAGCTTCCTTAACCACTCCTCACTTGTGCTCCAGACCTTTCATCAGCTCCATTGTCCTTCTCTAGACATGCTCCAGCTCTTCAATGTTTTTCTTGTAGTGAGAGGCCTGAACTGCACACAGGATTAAATGTGTGGCCTCACCAGTGCCAAGTACACATGATCACTGCCCTGGTCCTTTTGGCTGCAGTATTTTTGAAACAGGCTATGATGCCACTGGCCTTCTTGGCCACCTGGGCACGCTGATGGCTCATGTTCAGCTGGCTGTTGACCAGCACTCCCAGCTCCTTTTTTTCTGGGCAGCTTTGCAACCACTCCGCCCCAGCCTGCAGGGTTGCATGGGGTTGTTGTGACCCAAGAGCAGGACCTAGCACTTCACCTTACTGAGCCTCAGCCCATTGGTCCAGCCTGTCCAGATCCCTCTGCAGAGCCTTCCTACCCTGCAACAGGTCAACACTTACACCCAACTTGGTGTTGCCTGTAAACTTATTGAGGGTGCACTTGATTCCTTTATCCAGATCATCAATAAAGGTACTAAACAGGAATAGCCCCAATACTGAGACCTGAAGAACACCATTGGTGTCCAGCCACCAACTGAATTTAACTCCATTCACCACCACTTTATGGTCCTGGCCATCCAGCCAGTTTTTACCCAGCAAAGAGTGCCTGTCTAATCCATGAGCAGCCAGTTTCTCCAGAATTCTGTGAGATACACTGTCAAAGGCTTTACTGAATTCTAAGCTACTGAGGTTTTATTTGAGGTTGTTAAGGCATTGAGGGGGAATTTGGGTAGGGAGCAACTATTTACTGTGCCTGGTTTCAGAGAAAAAGAAAATTTTTGAGATGTTTGAGAAAAACTATGACATTCATTGTAAGTCTTAACATGATGAACTTTTCCTCTTATACTTTAACTAAAGCATTTTTCTCTACATTCCTGCAGTCCTTATTAAATAATTACAGTCAAAGTTCATAGAAAACTGATTCTACAGCTATAATGAAGACTTAGATTAAGTACTCAGATAATATATTACCCTTTCACAGTATACTGATATATCTGATAAAAACTGTCGTCTCAGTTATATTACAATTTATTGTTAATATTATTATAAAAATTGTTACTATTCCTCAACATTTTTCTTTATTTTTTCTTTTTTTTCTATAAAAATAAGATAACAAATATAATCTGTTCCTGAGAGATACAAACTTTGAGATAAGGAGAGACATTTCCCAAATTCTAAAATACCTTTAATCTTCTTGTTCCTCCACTGAAGCCCAACATACACCATCCCAATGTAAATCTTTTACATTGGATCATATTGCATATTCATGTGTACGACAATAACAATTGTATTGTTATTTTTATTGCATTGTACTCTGAATACAGGGTAACAGAATTACAAGGCTTGTCAGCATTTGATGCTCAAGATGCTCACAAAGGAATCCTGCACAATTGCCTCATTTTGAGGTATATCACTATCATAACAGACTTTCATAATTACATAAAACACAATGGCTGAAACCACTGATAAGTTATGTGGATAAAGGAACAAGATGGTGTTCATTTAATTGTTTCTGTGGAAGTGAGCAGAAAGGAGAATAATTTTTTTATGTGGAAATGGAAAACACAGCAATAAGTAGGTTCTTCCATAGATCTTGTACAGTGAAACTAGCTCAATAACACTCATGACCATCACTATAATTTTTTATTTCCTTCTACTCATATACAAAGGGTTATCCATTTCAGCTCCTGTCTTCTAATCGTGAAAAATGTACATCTCTCTAAAATTCTCTATAAACCTACACACAAAACAAAATTATCAACATGAAGCAGTGATTCATAGCAGCAAAAGATCTTATGAAGTTACAGTAGTTTGTATGCAATAACAAAAAATTTTTGTGCATTAGGACAACTGTATAGGACTTAGTAAGAAGAAAAATTCTCAGGACTGTGTAGGGTAAAATTAAAAAGTACACAAATAGAACAAGTAGAAATAAATACAATTAATAGTTACTATGATGGGATATTAGCTTTTTGATACAAAAGAAAGCCTCCACATATGCCAGGAACATGCTGCATTGGTATAATTGAAACTTATGGCAGAAACTTTAAGTTGCCCAGAATTCAAATACCCAAACTGTCAGGGGAAGGAGACAGTATTCCATGGCGGGGAGAGAAATCAGGAGCCAAGGTTGTGTTGCAGTTTAAAACTAAATGACACTGTGGAGACTAAATGGATTTGAACATCAAAACACTTCAATTACAGATATACGTACAGTTTTACAAATTACATGATTTCCCTGTTCTGTAGCAGAGATGATGTGGGCCAGGAGAAAAGTTGGGCGGGTTAGTGTAATGCTTCCATACACGGGGTGCACCAACAGGGGCTGGGGCTGCAGTGTCCCATCGCAGACATAGTGTAGGCAATCACAAGTCCCTTGGAGTCCTCTCCTGTTCTCTAGCTCCCTGGGTCTGTTGCAGGGATGCTCCCAAATCCTGGGGCAAGGTAATGGAGGCTTCTTGGTTTCCTCAAAGTTTCTCAGGTTCTCCTTTATTCTGGATTCCCTCTACATTTGCTCCTTGGAGAGTCCCCTAAATTTCTCCAGTTTTCCCAGTTATGTGATTGAGTTGAGAATATTTCCTTGGTGACTGGCATTTGCAGTTTGTGCTTCAGTTGTTTTCTCAGGTGCTGTTGCCAATGTTGGTACCATCATCGAGATGATAAGGACACTTTTGGTCATGTTTACACTTGAGGATTGGCAGGTTGTTTGTAGAGTTCAGATTTCTATTTCCTTGAACACACAAAAACTATTCAAGCTTCATTATGATGTTTGGAAAAAGTTGTTGGCCAGGTTTTGTCTCTTCTGCTTAAATAAAAATTTGGTTAGATCTCCAAGGTTTATGTTAATAGCTGTGCTAATTTGGCTGTAAACCATGCAAAGGGTTACACCTTGCCCACCTCTCCCCAGCTTGGGTATGGTCTCATTGCACCACAACGAGTCCAGCAGTCTGGTGACATCCAGGAGAGGTAACAGCAATAAAACAGGTTTTTGGGCAGCGTGGGTGATCGGGGTACTAGGCTGGGAAAGTGACGTGCACAGTTGCAGCATAGTTCAGTTGAAGAAAAAAATCTGAGCACTCTAACTTCCCATGAGATGGGGACAAGTCTTATTCTCACAGCTCTTGCCCAGAAGTTAGACTTAGAGTTCCACAGCTGCACCAGGTCAGAGCTAGCCTGAAGCATAGGTAATTAAATCTACAGTGAATGTCTGTGAAGCCTGTTGGTGCTCTCAGGGCTCTGTCACAAAGAGAAAATGTAGTCTCTAAGAGCGTTTCCCAAAGCCCATGGAGAAGAACAGTAACAGACATGGGTATCCTATATCCTATACTGCCTGAAGTACTGTCGTCCCTGGTGAATCAGGTTTATGCTTAACATATGAAATTAACAAACAAAAAAATCTAGATATGAAGGAAACCATATTAGGAGATGTAGTCAATAAGACAAAGATGATCACTCACTTCAGGAAACATTATATAAAAGCAAAATAATTCAACGTAAGACAGCAGGAAGTACAGTTTTCCAGAATCAGTACTGAAATTCCTGTGGTGATGCTTTTAAAATCCAGTAATGTTATACAAATGTTTGTAACTCCTGTGAAATGCTATTTTCTCTGAAAATGAAGATGAAGTTCAAATAAAAATCCTAGTTACTAAAGATGTTTGTTTTTTCTTTTTAAAGGAAAATAGTTTTGTTGATGATGCATGTGAAGATGGAAGACATTTCCCATGTGAGATCAGCACTGATAAGCATTCAATTCCCAGATGGGTTCAAAACAGGAATATGAGCTTTAAACAAAAAGATTTCATTTTATTTTACATTTACATTCACCTCTGGAACTAATATTTTCTTATATTTGCTACAAATCTTTTCTTATATTCTCTATATGCATAAAATTCTATAAGAAATAGGGAAATGGTAAGGATTCACTATAACAATGCAGTTGTTTTACCTTAAGAGAAGTTATTTACTGTGATGATATAATCTAGGTCCTTCCCTCACCTATACCACTATGGCTGAGGAATGAATCACTATAAAACTCAATGTACTACCTGGTAATTCAGTCTTAACATGTTGAGTGTGAGACTGAAGGTCAACAGCTACAACACTATATAGGCATAAATTTTTACTTCATAAATTCACCTCTAAGAGAATCTTATTGTAGGGCATAGCACTAGGAAAATGGAAATAAAAAGGCCTTTATTGGCATAAATTAGAATGACCACATTTCTTACAAGTGAGTGGAGAATTCTGACCTTTTAAAACATCTATGAGAGCATAGTGAAGCATTTTTTACTCTATATTATGATGACATGACTTTGAATTAACTTCAGAGATACCCTGATGGAGTAGCACAGTGCTCAATATAAATTCTGCTCCCTGAGCACTCTCTGAAGAAAGATAAAAACCAGGAAACAGATAAAATATTTGGAACTGTCTGAAATAACTGCTGTTTACATACCGATTGACATGTTTGGCCTTCTCTAGCATATTCCATCAAAATGAAAAATAAAGTGATATTTTATATTGTTATAAAAATAGTGTGATTAAAGCCCCTTGACTTGTGAAAAGAGATTCAATTCAATAGTTTGAATTCATTTCACTATTTCCTGTGTGCATATTAATAATATATATAAAGGAATCATCCATTGTAGTTTTACATCCATTTAAGTGTTTTGTGAATGTTGTGGCCTCTTCCTTTTCTGTTCCACTCCCTAGTATTTAGGTATCAAAGGGACTTTATTGTGTTCACATTCATGTTTTTAACTGAACTGCACTGAAAGCAGTTAGATAATAAAAATACTTATGTACCAGCTTGACTTTGACAACTAAGGTTGTCACTCCTTTTCTTTGAAGAAGAAGCAGAATATTTATAACATAGGGTTGACCTATGGCAATACATGATGCTCCAGTATGGACTACATCTGTGTTGAAAATGTCTGAAAAGTGCAAGTGTCTGCTGCTTCCTTAGTTCCCTAGACAAGGAAGTAACACTATATATGAGAAGGGAAACAGATATATTCAGTTTGTCTCTCCTTGGGCTTCTGATGATGGTCTACAGCATTCCAAGTGGAGGCCACTGTCTGAAAAACAAGTCATACCTAAGGGCTGAGTCTTGACAGATCTATGAATTTCTGTTATCAAAAGTGTTGTGTTCTTAGGCCAGGACTTGTTAGAGCCTTGTTTTACATTTCTAATACTTCACCAGCAGCATGAGTGTAGACCTTCAAAAAGTGACTAAAATCTGGAATTTTTCTTTATCTGATAATGAATTGTCAGACCTGACACAGGGCTAAGATGGCTACAAATGTAAAACTGACTGAAATATGCACCACTAGAAGAATCCTTGCACCCTTGTGACTATGAGACTAGCTCCTTGAGCAGTATTAAGCTCTATATCCAGACACACAAATTTAGGTACATACCATGTAAGTTTTAACTGGCTAGCTGCTTGTAAAGGACACAGATCTCATCAAGACTAGACTATGAGGAATTCTTTATCTCACCCTAACTTAAATGCCTATATTTGAATAGTTTTTTTTACTTCATAGACTGCATTAACTGTCTATTGCTGTGGAACTGTAGCAGAAGCTTAGACACACACAACTAGCTCACATGCAATTGTCTGCACTGTAGACATGTAAACATGGATAACTGAATCTTGAGCAGAATTCCAGCCACCACATTTGTGTCAATATTGACCACCATCTACTAAAAAGACAGAATTCAGTGAGATATCTCCCAGGCAGAGTAGAGTAAGGAACAGAGCAGAAATTGAGCAATTCTAGGTTTGAACATGACAAGTTTTCATCTCTTTTGTGTGACTCAAAATTATTTATGCGTTGGTGTAGTTTTGCTGACATAAGCAAGAGACTATTAAGCACAAGAAGAACTGATAATATATTTTCTATTCTCTAGCAATGCCTAAACTAAAACTTGTCCTTCTTTGACTTTTAAGATGTTTAGGGTGTTCCATGAAGAAGAAACATTACCAAAAAAAACTTGTATCGATGAAGCTGAGGGTATTCTTTAAATGTGAGAACATGAAATTACAGTTTAAATCTGTAACAATTACTGCAACTTTGCAATTCAGAAAGTGATCTTAGTTGTTCTGTTTGAGGCAATGAAGGATCTGTGTAGCTGTCTGGCATATTTCTTATGGGACACATCTTGACTGTTGTCTAAATAATTTAAAATGTTATATCCATCACCACCCATGTATGAGGTTTGTAAAGCAGGCTTTCAGTTAAGTTATGCGATAGTTTAAAAAGCAGAGGTTTCAAAACACACAGTAGGACTAGAGATTATGTTCTTCAGATACAGAGCATGAAAAGGCTCTATTTTACTTAATCTTTGACTTTATCATTGTTTGTTGACTTTCAGACAGCACACAAATATTTCCAGAGGTCCTGTCTGCATGTGCAAAAAGGGGTGTGTGTAACTATCTGAACCTATCCCAATATTATATTGTGCAATTTTAAAAGAATATTCATCTGTCCAGTAGCTCTTCTGGGACATTTGATTATCTGCTGTAACAGAAATTTCCTGTGCAGCTTTGAGCAAAGCACTTCTGTCCATGCTTCAATGTGCCACCTCTAAAATGGAAATAATATTTCTTTCCAGCAGGGTAATTATGAGGCATCAGAACACTGAGGCTTCCACATGGAGGATATTTTTACATGTCTGTTCTATAGCTACCTAACGCTTCCCAGTGTATGACATATTTTGCAGGGGAAAAAAAAAAGTTATAATGCAAGAAAGTATAAATAACATTATATCTCAGCTTTAGAGTGGTTAAATTCATCCTCTCAGGATTCATTTATGACAGATTCTTAATGCCATTTCTCAAGTTTGATAACATATTTTAAAAAAATCCCAGACTTTTGTATTCATGTGTCATGAGATGCTATTACTTTAGTCTGTGCCTGGCCGTGTCACCTGTGAGAGTCTGTTCTTTTCTTGCCAAGTTATGGAAAACAAGAACTGATAAGTGGGACTTTGACCTTGAAGAAGAAACATCCTGTGTACACTGAAACTGTTTTGTGGCCTGGCTAATTGCTGACAGCCAGTCAAGGAGAATGAGTCAAGGAAAAAAAGAAGAGGAGGATGATGAAGTATTGACCACTGACCCAGAAAGGGAGACCCTTGATATACACTGTGCAGACACAGGGGGATTTCCAGGTACATAATGGGGGGAGGGACTGGACGCCTCTATCTGGGTGTGTGCTGGCCACGTATACCCGGATAGATGTCACAGACTGAGTGCATAAAAAACAGACAGTTCCTGTTCCAGGTGGCAGTGTGTGGTGGCACAGAGGAGAATGTTGTCTCCTATGGAGACGCCCACCAAGTGGGTGTCTTCTGAGCCTACAGAAGCTCAAGGATGCAGCAGCATCCTTGGGACTCCTCAATGGGGTCTTGAGCACACTAGAGTCAGTATGTATAGTAAATGTGTGAGTGGACTATGAGTGTGTGGGAGTTGTCTTGGGATTTGTTTTGTTTTGTTCTCTTTTCTCATTTTTTTTCTTTCATTTGCTACTTCTTTGCAATAAACGCTGTTTGCTTAAATTTTAAATGGTGTTATAGTTTCAGTCCAGAATCCTTCCAAACCCTCCCAAGAACAGCTTTGGTCTGGGTTGTCATTGAGGTTAAGAATTTAAGTCCAACAATGCAGACTTTTATGATGCAAAACCTTAATAGTTCCAAGCATTGAAAGACTTTCTGAGCATTTGGACTCTTGAAGGGGGCATGAGGAAAGCTTTTAGAACAGGATTTCACAGTTATTTCCTAGACAACAAAATAATATGAAAATGTATTCCAGGTACTAAAATAACGCATGAGGATAGATTCAAATCTGCTAGCACATTTCACATTCAAGATTGCAAATAGGCATACTACAGCAGTCTATGCTGAAAGCCACTTGGGAATGAGGATAGAAAGATATACTGTAAGAAAATTCATTCCTGGTGAATATTCCTAGGCTGCTTCTTATTGTCATACCAATACACACAGCTTCCTATTGACTTCTGTACATCAAACCACACAACTAGTTTTTCTTTTCACATCGTCTGAAGTTCCCTCTTGTTGCTCCTCATCTTTCTTTGCCAGTGTCATCCAATGGCTTTCCTATGGCTCTGCCTTCCTCCTCTTTTTCTTTACCTTTGCTTCTAATTATTTCATTTATTATTTTGTTCTCTTCCCATCCCCACATTTGAGCTGAATTTATTGTTTGATGCTTCTCCAGCTTACTCTGTTGACTTGACCAAAAGCTAGACCTGAATTTATTCAGAGTTCAGCAGGGAATCATCCATATCAATAGAGGGGAATTTTTGCTCAATTCTTGCGTCCTTGAAACACTTTATTTCTCTGTGAATCTGCAGCTTCTGTTTAGAGGGAGTTTGAGAACTGGTGACTTAATTTACTACATTCTGAAAAATGTGATAGTCCATGTAGTCACTTGATAATTTAATTTATCTAGGCAACTGAATTTTTATAATGGAAAATGTCAGACTTTGCAACAGACATTGTTCCCCCCACTGTCTTCTACGATAAAACAGTATACAATATGAACTTTATAACTTTAGTTTTAGGGAATTTTGTCTTGTATGCAATGGAGGTAGGAGTGTCAGCTTACTGAGGACTGAATATACAGCTTATAAGCAAGTGTTGTTAAATAGAGCTTCCAGGATTGCATGTAGGCACAAAGTAGTCTGAAAACTGCTTCTGTTTTGAAGAGCAGGAAGCAAAAACAACCAGAAGATGCTACTGACAACAAGGATAAAAAGAGTAGAATGTATGCATGTGTATTTGTCTACAGTTCAACTTCTACCTATATTACCTCAATTTAATTTTTAATTGTCAATCAAAAAGCAAAAATTTAAAAGTTTTGCATGGAGAAATCTTGTCAGGTTTGTGATAAGCAATTTCAGATTGCAACATTATGTTTTATAGTATATATATTTTTCTAAGGAACAGCTATTGAGTTCTTCAAAATTTATGAAAATCTGTCTGTTGATTAAAAATTTGTATGAGATGCCTTGAAAAAGCTTGTGGGAAATCCATCAGAAAGTCACTTCTTCTCTGGAAGATTGTGTTTAATTTTCTTTGCTCACTTCCTCTAGAGTAATGAAGCTTTCTTCTGGTTGACATAGTGTTGTCATCACTCAGTCAGATTCTAATCAAAAAATATTTTCAAGATACAGCACTCCATTCAATCAAGACAAACTACCCTTGTCCATGAATTCATCACAAGCAATTTATTTCTCTTTATTCCAAACTTCCCTCTGATGACCTTCATCATATTTGATGCAGCAAAGATGCATGAGGCAATCTGTTCATCAAGATTTTTTCCTTCTCTGTTTTTTCATTGCCAAACTGTCAATCCATTAGTTTTCAGGGTTGAAACTTTGCTTACTGAAGTTCATGCATCCCCTTATTTATCAGATTTACTTCTTACTCACATACTTGCTCTCTCTGGCAGTTTTATGCTCCCTTTCTATTCCTTCCTTCAGTTCCCTTTCTTCTGAGTTTAATCAGAGATTTGTAGTACCTGCAATTTTGTAAATTTTCTATTCCCATAATACTAGGTGAAATTACTTGATTGAAGTAAAATCTATTCAGAGGCATGTAGATGACTCATATAGCAGTAGTGAAACCATACTATGTGTGACAGCTGTTGGGAGATGCTCCCCCTTCGCCTCCCCCGCCCATGTGGTCCCCAAGATGCCCCAGGAGAGAGCCACACAGAGACCACCAGAGAGGGTGCAGAGAGAGAGAGTTTATTCACATAGGCAGGGGTATTTAAGGGTTTCACAACCAATGGGGAAAGGGTTAACTAAGGGCCAATAACGGGACTTCACATAGCACTGCAAGAAAGAATTCCTGCATACTAAGTTAGGGAGATAAGAGTTCTCTCAAAGGGTTTTGGGAAGAAGAACAGTGACTCAGGGAAAAAAAGACAAGAGCTCCATTTTAACAACACAGTAAAAACCTCAGTTTTTAAGGCATTTTGGCTTGCTTCATCATTTTCTTCACAAACTCATTTCTGTCATGACTTTTTCCATTAGGTCTACTACCACAACTATGTATGTAACTAGAAGGCAGAATCTATCTCCTCAGAATTTTGACATCAGTTTCACTTAATATATAGGTCTGAGGCAAGTATTAAGTGAGGTAGTGTTAAGAACAGTTCTTGTACAGGATTCAGGAGTGTACTTTTGAGGACACAAATTACATGAGGCAGCATGTGCAGACAAATCTGTAACAGAAATTCAATTTCCTGCCAAAATTTTGACTTCAATTCCAAAGTTCATGTTACTGTATTCATTTTTCCCCAAAAAGCAAAACAAAAACACCATATGTGTTTGGGTAAATCATATTTCTATAGGGGAATAACTTATTTAAACATTTGCTGATGTGACTCATATACATAAATATACACCTGTACTCCAGTTTCAATATTTATTACAAACATGGATCAAATTTACTTTAAGCAAAAGTAATGTCTCTGGTACTGTCTGTAAACTGGAGAGACATGGATTATCCAGTTTGTGAATAAGGAATTGGCCAGATGGTCACATTTCAAGAATTGCACTCAACATCTCATTGTCGAAGTGAAGAGCAGTGACAAGTGGTGTTCCTCAGAGATCTACATTGGGACTGGCACTGTTTGACATCTGTGTTGGTGACATGGACAGTGAGATTGAGTGCACCCTTAGTGAATTTGCCAACAATTCCAGGCTGTGTGGTGTGTTCAACATACTGGAAGGAAGAGGTGCCCTCCATAGAGATCTTGACAACCTTGAGAGGTGGGCCTGTGTGAACCTCATGAAGTTCAAGAAAGCGAGTGCGAAGTCCTGCATGTGAGTTAGGGCAACACCAAGCATGAAACTAAGGCTGGGGAGAGAATAGATAGGCAGCAGCATTGAGGAAAAAGATTTGGGTGTGTGGGTTGATAAGAAGCTCCAGAAAGCCAACCATATCCTGAGAAACATGACCAACAGGTCAAGGGAGGTGATTCTCCCTCCCTATTCTCCATCAGGAGTACTGTGTACTCTTGGGCCTCCACCATAAGGACATGGATCTCTTGGAGTAAGTCCAGATGAAGATGATCAGAGGGCTGGAGCACCTCTTCTATGAAGACAGACTGAGAGAATTGAGGATATTCAGCCTGGAGAAGAGAAAGCTTCAGGGAAACCTTAGAGCTGCCTGCCAGTACCTGAAGAGGTCCTGCAATAAAATGAGAGAGGGACTTTTTACAAGGGCATGCAGTGACAGGACAAGAAGGACTGGCTTCACACTGAAAGAGTGTAGGTTTAAATTAGATATAGTCAAGAAATTCTTTACTGTAAAGGCCGTGAAGTACTGGACCAGTTTGTCTAGAGAAGTTGGGGATGTCCCATTCCCAGAAGTGTTCAAGGCCAAATTGAACAGGGCTTTGAGAAACCTGGTCTAGTGGAAGTTGTCCTTGCCCATGGCAGGGGGTTGGAACTAAATGATCTTTAAGGTCCCTTCCAATCTAAACCATTCTATGGTTCTCTGCTTCTATGATATTAAGCTATGACATCAGACTATGAAGTTCTGCTTGGTTTTGTTTTATGTCTGGAAACATAAATGTGCTCTTTCTATGTTTTTAATCAGGGCCAAAGTCTGGGGTTTTTTGCCATACAGCAAAGAGAACCTTTCTTAAAGCACAGTATTGAATTCTTTTGAGGGTATTGCCTTGTGAGATTGAATAAAGTTTTAAAATTATAAAAACTGATTCAGTAATAAATCTAAGGATTTATAGTCCAACTGCAATAGTGTGCCAGTGAGTCCAATCCTAATTTGCAACAATAACAATGTCAAAGTGATTATAAGGGGACTATTATTCTTCTACTTTTTTTGCCTATTGTAGTCAGAGATTCCATTTTATCTGCTCTCAGTAACTTCTTCAATCAGTATTAGAAAAGATGATGTTTTAAAGTATTAATTTTGACCAGCTGAAAGTTTCTTTTTAACAACTTCCAATTACTCTTTATTCCACTCTCTAACTGTAGAAGATAATGTATTAATTTTCTTTTATCCCCAGTGATAGCAAGACTGTGTTTTACAGTGGTTGATAGTTGGACTGAATTATAGTATTAAAAATTGTGGAGATTCATTAAATTGCTCAGTTTATTTCCATGCAAAAATATAATTTTTAGGAACAATACAAAATCATAGACTAGTAGAATGGTTTAAATCAGAAGAAGCCTTTAAAGATCATCTAGTTCAACCAACTGCTAATGGCAGGAACACCTTTCACTAGATCAAGTTGCTCAAAGGCCCATTCTTTGACTTTGCCCTGACTTTGAACATTTTTAGTGATGGGGCATCCACAGCTTCTCTAGTGTCTCACCACCTGTATTGTAAAAAATGTCTTCCTTCTATCAAATCTAAATCTACTCTTGGTTTAAAGCCTGTCTTTAATCAATTCCCTATCTTTCATATGTTTCAACATGTCTTTCAGGAGGATCTGTTCTGTCATGTTATGAGGCATGGAGGTGAGGATGATTGGTCAATTGTTCCATGAATTTTCCTTTTTACCCCTCTTAGAAACAGATGTAATAATACACATTTTCAAAAGCCTCATCAGGAGGCATGAAAAAAAAGTTCAACTGATCATAATACACTCATCATCAACCTTAAATCTTTCCCTTCTACTCCATTTTGAAATGTATTTTTGCATGTTTAATTAGGGTAATACATTTAAAAGAACAAAACAAAACAATAAAATTAAGCATATGGTTACAAGAAAACCTTCAATGATCAACTTTTTCATTATGTCAATTTAATTTAGTTAAGTTTTGCACGCTTTTTCACTGCCCTGTAAGAGTGATATGAATTATTAGATATGCTCTTTATCTCTCTGAGATTTCTTTTAATAGTCATCATGTTTCTAGATGCAGTTTTGCTGCTTACTATTAAATTCCCATCAACGGAATTGCATTTGCATCATGAATCACATACTCTGCTTGCATTTTGAGTGTAGAGTAACTAGTATACTCGATGAAATCTATTTTAAATGCAAATGCTTGTCATAAAAAGTAATACAATGTGACCAGTGAAATACAAGAAAGTAATTCCAGTCTGCCCATATTTATACTATGACGTTTGGAACTGAAAATCAGGAGTGGGCTGATCTTAACAAATAAGTTGTCTGATATCCAAATATTTTAACACATTCTATTTAAATAAAATCCCTGTTCTTCATGTTAACCAAAACCAATGAGTTATGCCTCAAAACACTGAGGCATTCCCTGTTTCTACATTCTTTTTCAGCCCAAAGTCTCATTACTGTTCAAAAGTATGTCTGAGCATTTCATCACTCTTGTTACTCATGGTTTCTGCTAACCTGTACTATATTTGTGACCAGCTGAAAACATTCCCTATTCTTCAAAACATTTAGCTTACATTCATCATGATTATGGCTGGCCTCCTCTAATATGGACTGATTATGCCCACAGTAGACAGGGAAAGAGCTGGGTCAGAATCTATTTTGCAGGACTCTGAGTCTATTCACACACATATTGGCCTTTCAGTCATGCCAAAAAAAATCAAGGTATGATGCTTGCATTCTTCCCATGCACGTGCCCCATGAATGTATCAATTCTTAGCATTTTCTTTGATATCACAGGCTACGCTTGGTACTTTTGGGGGTCTGAAGACCTCTGCAGAGATATTGACATGTCTGAAAAAGATTTTAGACTATGCCCAGTCTAAAAGATAGCTGGACAGACTCTTGGACTCTGTGTGAGGAAGTGGTATAGATGAAAATAAATATTTCTAGAATGGTCCAAAACATTATGAAATACTTAGTGATTTCTTAGAATATTTCCATGTAACTTTAGGACTGGTAGACAACACACCATATTTGTGTTTGATGGTATGATGTTAAGTTTGTTTGGATTTTATGGGTTTTTTTGCAGATTGGGGGTTTTTTTGTGTGTGTTTTGTTGGTTTTTTGGTTGTGGGTTTTTTGGTGTTTTTTTTTTGTATGCACAGCAAAGAAATTATCATTGTAGAAGAGTGTAAACTCTGTTAACCAAATACTGGAGAAGACTGGTGCTATGTAGGTGAGTGAGATGTAGCTTTGTTCTATCGGTACTGTCTCTGAGTGCTCATTGAAGCAATCCAATCCATTAAACCACTTTTAGCTTTTGCTTAGAAATAGGAAAGTATAGTTCCCCTTCAGAAGGGATCCTGGGCACAACAGTTCCTATAAACAATTTGGAAATGAGTACTGGGGAGCAAAAGAGGTAGTGATACAAACATAGAGATTTTTATTTACTATCTGATTATAATTTGGTGTTACAATTATACTACAGTACATAGTACTGTACTGTTATGTATTACTACCATTTGAATGTTTATTAACCTAAAACATCCTAAAATAGTCACACAATTTTAAAGTCAGTAAAACAACAAATACTTAGGTAAAACAACATCTTGGAAGAAAAACCAAGTCTGAGATACTCTGAGATACATGAAGTGCTATGGTTTGGAACTGTATTAGTGGAAAACTGCCTTCACATATAACGTCCAATATTCCTGTATAATTCACTACAGCAAGGTTATCTCTGAAACACATTACCTTCACATCTGGGCTTTTAATTAGACATCCTACCTAACAAAAATAAATCCTTATATGTAAAGGTATTTGTTGTACTCAACTTCACCCCCACTGAAATGGAAAATAGAACTAATTTTCTACTGTATTCTACCTGGCTTCTAACTTCTACTCCAGGAGAGTTTGGACTTTCCATGGATTCTGTGTTATATCTGCAATTTTATACTTCTAAAGCAGAACTAAGCACCTATGCTTAGGCACCTGAAGCACTCCTTATAATGTTGAGAATCTTTGGTATTTTTCTCATTATAATCTTAGAAGCAAACACAGTGAAACAAAGACAATCTTTGAAATTAAAAAGGCAGCACACAAAAGGGAAACTTTTAAAAAAAAGGGGGTTGAAGGTACTGAATACCTGTGTCTCCATCTGTCCTGAATGGTTCCATCTGTCAACCTGTATTTTTCAAAAGACAAGTTTCTTGATGATAATGTTTACATTCTCCCAACAGACATTAGGGTTTCTGTGCATTGGAAAATATAAATTGCCTTCTCAATTAAACTAATTTCACAGATAAAATCTGTGCCTTTGATAATATCACACACATATAAATACACAAAAATGCAGTGACCTTTAAAAATTATGTATTCTATTTTTTATGTAGAATTAGAATCATAGAATAGTTAAGATTGGAGAAAACCTCCAAGTTCATTAAATCCAACAATTAACCTGGCACCACTATGTTCACCACTAAATCATATCCCCAAGTGCCACATCCACATGCCTTTGAACACTCCCAGGGCTGGTGATTCCACCACTTCCCTAGGAAGCCTACTGCAATGCCTGAACACCCTTTCAGCGAAGAAATTTTCCCTAACATATAATATAAACCTTCTATGATGGAGCTTGAGGCCATTTTCTCTCATGTAGTCACTTGTTACCTGGGAGAAAAGGCCAACAACCACATTTCTACAAATCTCCTTTTAGGTAGTTGTAACGACTGATAGGGTTCCCTCTGAACCTCATTTTCTCCATGCTAAACAACTCCAGCTCCTTCAGCTGCTCTCCATGGGAATTGTGCTCCAGACCCTTCACTGGGTCTGCTGCCCTTCTCTGGACATGCTCCAGCACCTTCATGTCTGTCTTGTAGTGAGAGGATTTGAGGCAAAGGCCTCATCATTGCCAAGTACAGAGCGATAATCGCTTCCCTGGTTCTGCTGGCCACACTATTGCTGATATAGGCCAGGATGATATTGGTCTTCCTGTGCTTCCAGGCACACTATTGGCTGTTCAGATGGCTTCCAACCAGCACTCTTAGGTCCTTTTCCACTAGACAGCTTTGCAACCGCTCTGCCGCAGCCTGTTGCTCTGCATGTTGTTGTGACCCAAGTGCAGGACTCGGAATCTAGTCTTGTAACTCATTCCACTGGCCTCTGCCCACTGGTCCAGCCTGTCCAACTCATTCTGCAGAGCCTTTCTACCCTCCAACACTCCCAGTCAACACTCCTGCTCAACTTGGTGTTGTCTGTGAACATACTGAGAGTGTACTTGATCCCCTTGTCTGGATCAGTGATAAAGATATTTAACAGGACTGACCCCAGTACTGAGACCTGGAGAACACCACTGGTGACTGGCCAACAACTGAATGCAACTCCATTCATCACTACCACTCTCTGGCAATCCTGCCAGTTTTTGATCCAGGAAAGGATATATGTCTGCCCCATGGGAGACCAGCTTCTCCAGGCCAATGCTGTGGGAGACAGTGTCAAAGGCTTTGCTGACATCTAGGTAGACAAGATCCATAGCCTTTCCCTTATCTACTAAGGGGGTCAGGGGTCATCAAAGGAAATAAAGTTGGTAAAGGAGGCTGAGCCTTTTGTAAATCCATGTTGGCCGGGCCTGATCCACTGTCTGTCCTGCACTTGTCACATGATGGCATCCAAGATGCTCCCTGACCTTCCCGAGCAACAAGATCAGACTGACAGGCCTGTAGTTCCCTGGATCCTCTTTCTGACCTTTCTTAGTATTGCCTCCCACTTCTAAACAGAAGGGAGGCCCTGAGATTCATAGATGCCTGTGATTGAAAAAGATGACAAAACCCAGAAGGATCTAAAAAAGCTCTCAGAGTTTTATTAGCAAACTAAACACTCAGAGTGGAAAGTGGTATATGTTTTTCCCCATCTTCTATTATAAAAGGAATAAAAGAAAATAAGAAAGAAAGATAAGGTGAAAAAAAGATCAGATAGGAGAGGAAAGGAGATCACCAGTCCTGGGTCCAGCATCAATCCAGCCAACAGGATATCCAGGGTCCTGGGGGCATGCCACATGGAATTTGTAGGGGTACTTTTTTATAGGTAAATAGGTAAATTTTTCCCTGGGATTAGGTTTTTTGCTCTTCATGTAAATGAGTTAACATGTGCAGTCTGTTATTCTGGACTTTTTTTGGAAATAAGTTGGGGACCTTTGAGGGTCTTCTAGTCGTCTAGATCCCCCTCTACTAGACTGGATTGAGAGGGCAGGAATTATACAAGTTTATAATGCAAAATAGCAGAGTGGAATTCTAGTCTTGGCAGCATAGTTATTTTGGTTCTCTTTAGATCACAGAATAAGGCATCATGAATGAACTGTACTGTGACAATTTGCATGTTTGTTTAAAGAGTTAAACAAAAGAGACAAAACTGGGCTGAGATCTATTACAGAATTTATATCTAAATATACCAATATGAAGAGCAGTGTATATAAAATTAGGCAAAATAAAGCATACAATTGAAGACCCATCCATTTCAGAGGAGTTCAGATTCAGGTTTTCTTGTTATCTAGAATATGGATGCTAAGATGGCAAACACGTGAAAATCTAAAGTCTACCCTCTAAGCAACAGCTATATGCTGAAAAATGGTTGTGGTTCTGGCATATAAACATATCCAATCACAAATTACTATTTTGAAATTCTGAAAATTCTGAAAAGCATAGCTGACAAAACATGTGGTAAAACATGCTACTTATCATCATTATATATTAGCCATAAAGAAAGAAAAAATTGACAGATGAGCAAAATGCTTACTACTGACTAATTAACATTCATCTAGAATACTTTCAAAATTAATCATGTTGAATGCAGCTCTTTTACTGAAAGTAAGAAAGTTGAAAATGAAGATTAGCAGGTCATCTTCTAGTGGACTGTCTGCTAGCAATTTTATTTTTTTGAAACCAATGAATGAGTGTTTCATAGTTTGCAAAGTGGTAGTAAAGCACTATCAAACATGGATATTATATAGTCAGGTCCTATTTTCTCTGTCTGACGAGGTTCTTTCCTTTCTTGAATCCTTTTGTCTCTAAACAAATCCACATGTGTTTTGACTTTCTAGTCATTGGTCAGGTAAAGGAAGAGTAGTGATGACTGCATGCAAAAGATGTACACTTTAATAGGATTTGCCACTTTAAGACTTCCTATTTTAGGTATTGTATTCCAACATAATTGAGAGATATTGGAAAAGAAACCCCATGTTTTTAGAGGTTTTGAAGAATTGCTAGGCAAGTTAATGCAAGGCAACTGCTTTGCACAATCCATGCCAAATAGACTTCTTGTCATTCGAGGGCTTAAATATTTCTACTTCCATTCAAGTCATGAGAAGTAAATAATTATGGCAAAACTCAGTGATAAACTGCATTGTCACACTTTTTACACTGTTGCAATTGAACACATTCACAAATTATACTATGGTACACAGGTAAAGAATAGATTGCTCTTCTTTGTTACAGTATCACAAGTGGGAATACTAGCTGCATTACTTCATAGCCACATAAGGAGCTTTTAGAAAATGTGTTTAAAGACATGACCATGGCATAAGACTATGATCAGGAATAATTCAACAGGCCTGATATGCCCTTGCTTAGATACACAGATAAACAAAATTAATGTGTGATAGGAACAGGGATCGTAGAATCATAGAATTATAGAATTATAGAATCATAGAATCATAGAATATGCTGAGTTGGAAGGGACCCATGAGGATCATCAAAGTCCAGTTCCTAGTCCTGCGCAGGACCATCCCCAGGAGTCCCACCATGTGCCTGACAGCATTGTCCAAACACTTCTTCAACCCAGACAGGCTTGGTGCTGTGACCGCTTCCCTGGGGAGCCTGTTCCAGTGCCCAATCACCCTCTGGGTGAAAAACCTTTTCCGGTTATCTAGCCTAAACTTCCTCCAACTCAGCTTCATGCCATTCCCTTGGGTCCTGTCACTAGTCACAACAGTAAAGAGATCAGTACTTGCCTCTTCCTCTCATGAGGAAGTTGTAGACTGCAATGAGGTCTCCCCTCAGTCTCCTCTTCTCCAGGCTGAATAGATGAAGTAACCTCAGCTGCTCCTCATATGGCTTGCCCTCAAGGCTCTTCACCATTCTCGGGACCCTCTTTTGGATGCTCTCTAATAGCTTAATGCCAGGTCCTGCACTTTGGCCACAACAATCCCCTGCAGCGCTACAAGCTGGGGACAGAGTGGCTGGAGAGCAGCCAGGCAGAAGGGGACCTGGAGATGCTGGTTGACAGGAAGCTAAACATGAGCCAACAGTATACCCAGGTGGCCAAGAAGGCCAATGACATCTTGGCCTCTATCAAGAATAGTGTGGGCAGCAGGATGAGGAAAGTGATTCTTCCTCTCTACTCGGCACTGGTGAAGCCACACCTTGAGCACTGTGTTCAATTCCAGGCCTCTCAGTTCAGGAAAGATATTGAGGTGCTGGAGTGGATCCAAAGAAGAGCAATGAGGCTGGTGAAGGAACTTTAACACAAGTCCTGTAAGGAGAGGCTGATGGAGCTGGGGTTGTTTAGTCTGGAGAAGAGGAGGCTCAGGGGTGACCTCATCACATTCCATAGCTACCTGAAAGGAGGTTGTAGCCAGGTGGGGATTGGTCTCTTCTACCAGGCAACCAGCAACAGGACAAGAAGGCATGGGCTTAAGCTCTGCCAGGGAAGCTTTTGGTTGGATGTGGCACTTGGTGCCATGATCTAGTAATCACAGTGGTGTTGGATCAAGGGTTGGACTTGATGATCTCAGAGGTCTCTTCCAACCCAGTTGATTCTGATTCTTTTTTATATGGTGCCCAAAACTGCACACAATATTCAAGGTGAGGCTGCTCCAGTGCAGAGCAGAGAAGGACAATCACCTCCCTTGACTGGCTGGTGATGCTTTGACTGATGCCCCCCAGGACACTGCTGCCTCATATTCAACTTGCCATTGACCAGGATCCCCAGGTCCCCCTTTTTGTATGCTGTTCTTGGCTTCTCCTTCCCCAGTCTATACACACAACCAGGGTTGCCCCATCCCAATTGCAGAATCTGGCACTTGCTCTTGTTAAACTTCATACAGTTGGTGATGGTGCATCTCTCTGATTTGTGAGGTCTCTCTGCAGGGCTTCTCTGCCCTTGAGGGAGTTGACAGCTCCTCCCCGTTTAGTGTCATCAGCAAACTTACTTAGTGTTCCTTCAAGTCCTGTGTCCAAGATGTTAATGAAGATTAAGATAACCAGGTCAATGATGGAACCTCCCGCTAGCGATTGGGGGCCAGCCTGATGTTACCCCACTCACTATAGTTTTTTGTGCCAAACCTGTGAGCCAGTTGCTCACCCATCAAGTGACGTTTATCCAGCTGTGTGCTGGACATTTTGTCCAGAAGGATACTATGAGAGACAGTGTCAAAACTTTTGCTGAAGTCCAAAAAGATTACATCAACTGGCTTCCCTTGCTCAGTTGTCATGGAAGAAAACCAGCTTTGACAAGCAGGATTTTCATCATGCTGGCTGTGGTCAATAACTGTGTTTTTCAATACAGCTTTTACCATGATTTTACCAGTAACTGAAGTGAGATTGACAGGCCTATAGTTTCCAGGGTCCTTCTTCCTGCCCTTCTTGAAAACTGGAACAATGTTTGCCAGTTTCCAGACAGCTAAGACCTCTCTGGATTCCCATGACCACTTGAAAATCATCAAGACAGGTCTTTGCAATTACATCAGCCTACTCTTTAAGGAATCTTGCATGAATTCAATCAAGCCCCATTGATTTTTAGGGTTCTACTGGAGCAGCAGATCCCATAGAATTTCAGAATCAGCTGGGAGTTGATCATTCTCACATTCATGGTCCTTCAGCTCAGGGCATTGAGACCACCTTGGTCCATCATCCATGTTGAAGACAGAGGCAAATAATGTATTAAACACCTCTGCCACGTCTATGTCTCTGTTTGTGAGGTGACCATTATCATCCTGTAACAGGCTGATATTATTTCTATTAAATTTCAGTTAAATACATTAATTTCTATTAATGTATTTGAAAAACCTTTTTTTATTGTCCTCTATATTTCTGGACAGCATCAACTCCAATTGAGCTTTTGTTGCATGAATTTTGTCCCTACATTTTACCCCTGAATGCAGAACCTTGTGGTTTTTTCCCTCATATAGTTATGCATTGCTCTGCTCAGAAATACAGAATATGCATAAATGCATAAATGCAGTTAAACTGTTTTGAAAACTAAATGAAGATATTTCACTTTTTGGAGATAAAGCACAAAGTTAATGGCACTGAAAATCACCATCAATACCATCTGAAGCGATGACATGCAAAATACTCCATATGTTCCTAAGGCCCACCTAAACAACTACCCTGTCTCAATACTAACCACACCTCCTTGTGAAAAAGTATAAATAGAAATCAAATATAATGACGAAGGGAAATCCTACATTTAATTCAAGTATTTTTTCATCTAATCCAATGAAGATTAAAGACTTCTTAGCTTTTTGGCCAAGTAGCATTAAAAGATAAATATGTCATAACCTTACAAAATTTCTGGAGCCACCCAGTCATATTAATACATTCATTTTTATACCATAAATGAGACTTGTACTGTAATTTATTAGAATAAGAAAGATATTCTGTAGATAATGTTTACAGATACTATGCATTACAGTATTCAAACAGTTTACAGGGCCTGAGAACCCATGAATCTCTGATATTTTGCCAGTACAACAATAGACTTCAATCAGGAGTTGAAATCAGTCCCCAAGTAGCACAACCCACTGTGTCAAAGTAGTTATTTTTAATGAATTTGTGCATTTGTATTGTGTCAGTCATTCCTTGTCATGCTATTGGATTGTTTATGCAATAGGAGAGAAGCTATTAATCTTGGTAATAAAATGTTTGAATACAGAATGTGCAAAATTATGTGTAGAAGAAACATACAGAAGTTAATGGGCCAAATTCAACACTGGCTTAATTCCACTCAAATCACTGGAAATAAGCCAAGTCTCAGTCTCAGTTAATGACTTTTGTACTATGCTAGTGAATTTCTGTCATACATCTGACTTGGTGCAATTTATTGCATTTTGAAAAACGAATGGTTTTCCCTGCTGAGTGCACTACTGGTTATTGTCTCAGCTATTCATGTAAAAGTCATTGAGATGATACTGAAGTGCATGTACACAGCAACAAAACAAATATCTGATGAGATTAAAAAGGGTATTATTTATTGAATTATCAATTATGATGAATAAGAACCAATATTAACCAATAGTAACCATACTGATTCTGTGAAAAACTAATTTGCTAATGAAGTTGAAAAAAACCCACACAAAACTAAACCTTAGAAAAATGGAACATAACTTTAAACAAAAATGGCCAGTTTATAAGGAATTAATGATCACATGTTCAGCATTTATTGTGGCAAATAGTGCTATGTTATGGGACCAATTTGCATAAATTTAACTTACCAGTTAAGAAATGGTAGTTTTTAAGGAGAAAAACTTCTGCTTAATTCCTCAATAAACAGGCATGAAAACATTTCATGTGGACTAAATACTTGGACTAAACAATCACCTTATGTGACAAGAGCTCTCTAGATTCTTGTAGAGGATAAAAGAAAATCTCCTGTCTATTCTGTTGGAGGAAAAAATTATGTGATATATTTTTTCCTAAGTAAATTTTCAGTTTTTCCTTCTCTGGACAACCCATTCCAATGTCTCACCACTCTTATCATAAAAATTTTCTTCTTATATTTAATATAAATCTACTCTCTTTCCATTTAAATGCACTGCCCCCTCTCCTGTCGCTACAGGTCCTAGTAAAAAGTCTTTATCTGCCTTTCTTATAATCCCCCTATAAGTATTTAAAGACCACAACAAGGTTTTCCTGGATACATGTCTTCTCCAGGCTGAACAATCTCCAATTCTCCTAGCCTTTCTTCATAGGAGAGGTGCCCCTTGTTTGGACCTGCTCTAGCAGGTCTTTGTCTGTCTTGTACTGATGATCCCAGAACTGGACACATTACTTCAGGTGACATTTTATGAGGTGGAGTAGAGAGGGAGAATTGTCCTCCTCGACATGCTGGTCACAGTTCTTTTATGCAGCCCAGGATACAATCAGCTTTCTGACCTGCAAGTGTATTTTGCCGACTCATACATAACTTTTCACCTCTCAATATCCCCAAGTCCTTCTCTGTGGGGCTACTCTCAATCAGTTCTTCACCTAGTCTGTATAGATATTGGTAATTGCCGGATCCAAGGTCAGGACCTTGACCTTGTGGAACTCCATGAGATTTATGAACCTACTCCTCAAATCTGTCAAGGGTTCCTCTGGATGGCATGCATTCCATCAAGCGAATCAACTGCACCCGTCTACTTGTGTCACCTGCAAATTTGCTGAGGGTGCACTCCATTTCACTATCTATGCCATCTATGGCATTGATTAAAATATTTAATAGTAATGGTCCCAGTACACATCTTGAGGGGCACCATTACTACTCTTTTCCACTTGGACATTGAGATGTTGCCTGTAACCCTTTGGATGTGGCCACTCAGCCAATTTCTCATCTAAGTTCTTCAAAACCCTATCTCCAATTTAGAGGTAAGAATTTTGTGTGGGACTGTATAAGCAGCCTCACAGACATCCCAGTAGATGACATTCGCACCTTTTCCAGGGATGCAGTCACTCCATTGTTGAAGGCCGTGATTACTCAGGCATGATTTGTGCCTGGTGAAAACATCTTGGCTGTCTCTAATCACTTCCCTGTCTTCCATGTCATCCAGGATGATCTGTTCCATGATGTTGCTGGGTCCAAAGGTGAGCCTTGCTGATTGGTAGTTCCCAGGGTTCTCCTTACCATCCTTTCTCAAAATGGGTACAAATATTTAATTTTCTCCAGTCATTGGGGACTTCACACGACTGCCATGACTTTTCAAAAGTCACTCAGCGTGCTTTAAAGCATTCTGGAGTTTTGCAAGCACACGTATTCAAAATATGCTCATGGAATTTGAAGCAGAAAATGTGGGAACTGTGGGAATTGCTCTTTTACATTGTCTGTCAGATGGTATGCTCAGTTATTTGTATTCTATAATAGATAATAATATCTGTGAAAAAAGTTTTTATATATGAAAAGAATTCACATCATGAATTCACTTCATTAGCATGTTCATGGTCAATGTCGTCAAATATGTAAACACACTCATAAACAAAACTATTTCTTTGCTTCATGGAACAAAACAATTACATTGGCAATAAATACAGCCAATGACCCTTTATATTGAGAAGAGGCAGCTCTGGTTTTTTCAGGGCTGTCAATCTAAACCTCCTTATTAATGTTGCTTTCATATATTCAATTACTAATTCGGCTCCACCTCATTTCACCTACTCTTCAAAATTCAATTTAATGGAATTTTTATGAATATATTTTTTGTCTTTCAAAAAATAAATTTTATATTCTGTTTATCTGTTCAATAAGAAATTATGTGTAAGTTGAAAGTGAATTTCAGGGAAGGTGCAGCTTCCATCAAGCATCAGATAGGACATTAAATTGCAGATGAATCTACAGCACAATGCTTTCAGGTTTGCAATCCATTATTGTCTTGGATGTCCTTTATAAAGACATTCTCAAATACATTAAACTGGTCATTCTCTTTAATAAGATCTATTGCATGATCTCTCAGCTTTATTTTGGGCAACCGAAAAGCTACCCATTTTTATTTTTATTTTACATAACCAGCTTCATTACTCAAGGGAACAGCCTCCTGTGGCACTCTGAGTTTTCTTTGAACTGCAATATGTTACACAGCCATCTGCTTTTGCAGAAAAAGTGTGAAAGTTAATGCATTTTTAAAAAGAATTCCTGCCCAATGAATACACTTGTCTATACCATCCCTCTCCCATCCATCAGTGATTCTCTGCAGTGTGACAAAAATTATTTCCAAGCTTCTGCCTATGCTAAACATATTTGCAGATATAGCTCTCTTGGGAGTTCCCTTTCATGACATTTTATTTAGGTTCATTCCTTTCCCTAAAAAAACAAAACAAAACAAAAACCCAACACCACACTACATTTGTGAACATACAGCATCATGCCATACATCATCATTCCCTTAGCATCACATGTCTCAGTTAAACAAGCAAGAGATTTATTCCAGAAGACCTAATTTCAGGGACTTAAAGATTAGATCCAAAGGCTTATAAATATAATAATTACTGTAATTACATTTAATAAATAGTTACCGAGGTAGTAATTTTTTCTGGTGAGAAATTCGAAGATGTAATCCACAGGGTTCATGGTGGCATGGGAATCCTTTCTTTGCTTGTGAACTTAGATAGTAAGTTGGTTTCTCTCCACACTGAATTGTCCTATTCATGAAATGATTTGTGGTCCTATTCAGATTCTTTCTCCAGGAAAGTCTTAGTGCCACTCTTTAATCTTAATCCCAGCCATTTGCTTCCCACTCATTACAAATATAAGTATTGAGTTCATGCATTTCATCCTTCTGTTGTGCCAATGAATTTAGGCTTTGGATACAGACACAATTGCATTTAGTAGTTCTTCTAGAAATTAAATGATTTGCAAACTATAAAATTGCTTAGAAACTAGGGAACAAGATGCTGGAGAGCAGTGCTGTGGAAAGGGACCTGGGGGTCCTGGTCAATGGCAACAGTGGGCCCTGACAGTCGGAAGGTCCAGTCATGTCCTGGGATGCATCAGGCAAAGAATTGTCAGCTGGTCAAGGAAGGGGACTGTCCTGCTCTGCTCTATACAGGAGTGGCCTCACCTTGAGTCCTGTGTGCAGTTTTGGGCACCCCAATATAAAAATGGTATAAAGCTATTGAGAGCATTCAAAGGAGGGCAACAAAGATGATGAAAGGTCTACAGGGAAGGCCATATGAGGAGTGGCTGAGGTCACTTGTTGAGTTCAGACTGGAGAAGAGGAGACTGAGGGGAGGTGTCATCACAATCTACAACTTCCTTGTGAGGGGAAGAGGAAGGACAGGCAGTGATCTCTTCTCTGTGGTGAAGAGGACCTGAGGGAATGGCATGAAACTGTGTCAGGTGAGGTTCAAGCTGGATTTTCACCAAGAGAGTAGTTGGGCTCTGGAACAGGTCCCCCAGGGAAGTTGTCACAGCACTAAGCCTGGTAGAGTTCACAAAGCATTTGGACAATGCTCTCAGGCACATTGTGTGATTCTTGAGGTTATCTTGTGGAGGGCAAGGAGCTGGACTTTGATGACCCTTGTGGGTTCTCTTCCAATTCAGCATATCCTATGATTCTATGAAAATAATTTTTTCTGTCACCACTTACAGAATTAAAGAACCTTAAGGGGTTGGAATGGACCTTAAAGCTAATGTAGTTCCAACTTCCCCTGCCATCTGCAGTGATACCTCCCACTAGACCTGGTTACCCAAGGCCTTATCCAACCTTGCTTAGAACACTGACAGGTTTGGGGCTTCCACAATTTAGTTCAAGATCAACTGTTTCAGTCTCTAACATCCCCACACTGAGCTGCCACTGCAGTACATTTATAGTGGATATTACATAACTTAATAAAATACAGATTGTCTGTTTTCTTTGGAATATCACCAGTCTTACATAGAAAATAGATGCAAATCATTACTGAACAGTTTCAAAATATGTTAACTAGCACATTCTTACGAACAAATGTTTTTTCTATTAATTGTTTCCGTGCTACAAGGCTGTTCTTAAAATGCTAGGAAAACACATATTTAAAATATATTTGAAGTCCTTGGTTTACGACTGCATGTGCTCTGAATGTCTCTGTTTCTGTATTTCAGTTGAATCCAGCGGTCCTGACAAATTGTATATACTTGTCTTATAGGCAAGAAGTCATACATCTGTTCACAGAAAAAGATAAAGACAAAAGGGAATGGTAGAACATTGTAAGTCTTCCCAATTCATATGAGGTATTAGTGGGATCATCTTTAAAGAGCAGATGATCATACCATCTTAGTATTATTTAATCCCTGGAAAAGTCAGGATTTGGAAATACTCACATTCAAGTCTTTTCACTAAAGTCTGATCACAGACAGCAGATAGTTTCAGTCATTAATGACTTGGCTTGGTTTAAAAACAGATTCTAGATAACAAAATCACTTCAAAGCTACATGGCAAAAGCATATATCTCAATACAGAAGTTAAGCCTATATTTAAAGGTCCTGGTTCTAATTTAAGCACCTAGTAACTATTCAGAAACTTAACAGAAATACACACATAAAATCCAAAATATTTCTGTGTTTTATTTATCAATGTCTACAGTTCTTTGTTAATATCTATTAGATATTGTTGATGTTATTTGAGGAAACAGACTCATTGTTCTTGATATAATAGAAGTAAGCTAATAACAAGCATTTTGCAAGGATTTTAGTTAACTTATATTAATACAGGTATTTTAAACAGAATTGAGGATCCCAAGTTGCAAAAACTAACCTTGTCTAACCAAAGACTAACCTTGTGTTTTGGTTTGGTTTTGGTTTTGGGGTTTTTTTAATACTTTTGTTTATAAATCATGTATTTTTTTTTTCCTATGCAGTGAATATTTTAAAATTATCTACATGCTTCTTTCATCACTGGATATAATTTTTTAAGTCAGATAGTGTAAGCACTATCCAGTCTTACTTGCCCATAAAACTATCATAAGCATATTAAAGCATAACCATATAAAAATGGCTTATCTAAAAATTAATGGAAAAATATTTTTTCTGTTTAGTGCTAATGTCCTTACATACATATTAAAGGAAGACTGAGGTCTCCTAGAAGACTATGAACTCACTGCACTTCTCTGTGATACAAAAATACACACGTGTATACAAGGTACAGATAGCAAGAACTGTCAATTTCCATTCATTAATTTAAAAATTATTGGCTTCCACTCATTAATTTAACAATTATGTCAATTACTTTCTCTAAAGCATAGTATCCAGCATTTTCTTCTCTATGGAAAGGGCAGAGAAGGCTTAATCTCCTAACTATTATGCTTTTTAGCTAAGTGAGCAAATTTTAACATCATAAAGTCTTTTGTTTCAGTGAGACAGTTACTTTTCTGCTAGGGGCACCATAGCTTTGTCTTAACTTTGCCTTACTTTTACCAATTATGTTTATATGTTTCATACTTCTACCAGTATGAAATCCATTCCATACACTTTACTCAACCCCTGTGAAAAGTCCACCCTTGATCTGAGGAGACTGAGGAGCTTTTGAGCCAGATATGCCTTGTAAAACAGACTTGAGCTAAATACCTTACCCAGTTTCTAGTAGTTTTGCATTATTTGTGGAATTATTACTATTCCCTATGTGTTTCTTACCCTAGTTAGTGCTGTAGAAGATAAGCCAATGCCCCACAGAGTTCAGATACCTGATGTTTATCTCTTATATTGGGTAGCCCTTGTCTGTATTGTTACCACCAGAATGGATAAATTCAGATGCAAACATGAATGAAAGTGAAGTTGTACTATTTGTGGTCATAGCTACGCACATGGAGAATTAATCACTCTCATCTCTGGCCTTGCTTCTTTCCAACAAAACTTTTTATTAACACAAAAGTATTACTTGACAATCCCTCTTACATTATAGACTACAGACTCACATTTGTATGAAGAGGTACTGCAGAGAGATGCTGTCAGTATTTTCCATGAAGTTATTGTAGTTAGCAAGTTGTGCATTGCTTTGTACTATTCCATTGAGAAAGAAAATAATTTCATAAGTTTCTTAACTAAAATTCACAGAGACAAAAACTTTCAGTTTCAAACACACGTGAAAGGTATAAACAGACATTTTTCTTTTCCTTATGGATATTAACAACACTTCCCTAATCAGAAATCTGTATATTTCATGAACATTAAAAAAAAAAAAGGTTAAATTAAAAAAATTGAAAATGTGGAAGTTTCCAAATGTTCCTGTCAATTATCAATCTCATAATATGTGCAATTTTAAAGTCTACCATAAGCTTTGTAAAGTTTTACTGTAATGTAAATTTATATTTCAAATGGTTCATCCTTTATCTGAAATAAGAATCAAAACTCTTCTGTGTTGGCAGATACTAGGAGCCTCCCTCTGGCTTATGAAATACTTGAATCAGAGCTATAGGAAAAGTTAATGAGAAATTATAGGTTTTTCCCAAGAACAGTTCAGGGCTGGAGCAAGGGTGATATGATTGACACTTTCCAGGAAAAAAAAAAGATTGTTATTCTATTTTTAAGTGGAAAGGAATTGCATTCGTTATACAGTCATCTACAGTATCTAAAACTCCAGTATTTGAACCCTTATTTCTCTCAAGGTTTTTTCTGATAGTTGATAACTGGAAAGGAACATTAAGTAAAAAAAAAAAAAAAAAAAAGAAATCCCTTCACACAAGCTCATACCACTGACAGTAACATTCTGAAACAGGCATGAATGATGTCTAAGATGCCATAATTGATATACAATAACTTCAGAAACTATCAATGATAATGGTAAATGAGAAATTAAAAAGTAGATTCATTTATCTGCACCACAGTTTAAATTAATATCCATGAAGATTGCAGTTCATTTAATGCATGTTTTTCTCACTGCTGAGCTATCAAGGTAAACAAGGTACTAAGTATGTGAATTCTTGTCCTCTTTTAATACATTTATAAAGAAATTATTGAAACAAAGATTTCAGGAAGGCACATGGCATTAGATACCTTTAGTAAATATACATAATCAACAAAATCTTAGAATTTCTATTGAGAATTAACATTTGTTGGCATACCATACAACCATGTATCTCAAACATACTTTTCCCCAGATGGCAGCCCTTTATATCCAGACCGCTTCCATCCAATTGGGCAAACTACACTACCTGACATGGAACTTCTCTGCAGAAACATGTAATGAGAAACCATGTACCTTGCAGATCATTTACAGAATGTCCTACAAGAAAGAAAGGACATTTATTTTCTTTTTCAGTTTAGAAAAAAGAAAAAAAAAAGAAGAAATTTTTTAAAAGGAAGTCTGCCACATGGCCCAAATAGATTCTTAGATTGAGTCTCTATTGAATTAATTCAGTGTTGGTGTTCTGTTTTGTTTCCTTCTCTTCCTTGTTTGGCTTTGTTTTGTTTTGTGGGTTTTTTTAAGTAATTTAATGTATGTTTTCTAAATGTAAAAATTGCTAGCTGGTCAGAGGTAAGTCTACAGGGTGGTTTCAGCATGCCAGCAGGTCTGTTTGTTTAAATACTATATGTATTTGTCCATAGTAGACATTTAGTCATATTCAGCACTGCTGCAGAAAACAAGTGTTAGCATTCTAACAAAGAAATTAATTTTATCTATGGAAATATATATGTTTGAGTGTTTTTTTAATATCCTTTTTTCTTTAAAATAGACTATTATTACCTTTTTTTTTTCTTTCCTTTTTGTAAGTTTTCATTGAACAGCTCCTTAACTCACTGTGAGTTCTTTGGTTTTTTAGGAGTAATATAACAAAAGAACATCTGTGACAGAGAGTTCTCCATTTCGCAGAGGAATCATTCAGCTTCATTGGTGGGGCTCTGAAGGTTTAGTTTGTCAGTTATAGTTGCTGATGCTAGAAGACACTGCAACTTGAAGTGATAGTCTTTAAAATTCTGATTACTTTTCAGGTTTTAAAATTTATGGAAATAAACAGAAGATTTTCAACATCCAGCTAGATAAAGCCTTGAGCTACCTGATCCAAGTTCACCAGCTCTTAGCAGCAGGTTGGACTGTCTGGCCTCAAGTTCCATTTTGGTCTCTCTTTTTCAATGATTGGGTTCCAAATGTTCAAAAACTCATCCTTTCCTAACCTTGAAGATTTGAACCATTTTCCAACAAATTATATTTTCTAGTAAATCTGAAATGTTAATTAAATGTCCTGAATCCTGAAGGTATCCTTACTTTGTATACCGCAACAGTTTAAAAAACAAAGAAAAAAGGTATAACTGATTCTCACTTTGACAACATAATTTAATCTGATTTAGTTCAGTTTAGAAAAATAGTGTGGACATTCTGACATTATGATGTGATCCTGGAGTGTCTTTATCTTCCTGTCGAGGTGTTTTTTTTGACCCTCCATCCTGGTCTAATGAGTAAGTTAAACACATAACTGGTTCTTCAGATTGCAAAAGCTTTTAACTGAATGAAAAAAAACCTGAAGTGATAGCTTAAATAGTTCAGAGAACCTGTAAAAGACTTATTGCTCTTTTTACCCCTTTGGAAGTAAAAAATTGCAGTCACCACATTTGCATATCGTTTGCTGCTTTTTGTTCTAACTACTTTTCTCCAAAAAGACTGGACATATTTATCTTTGTGAAGAGATGCATTCTGAAATTAAATACTGCAGTACGGTCTCACTCACAGTCTGGAAAAAGAAAAAAGTGGTATAATAATCTTATGCACAGGAAGAAGCCACAAAACCACTAGGTTACTTCATGATTCATGGTTCTGGTTCCAAGGGGAATGCTCTCAGTAACTCAGCAGGTGCCTGTTTCTGAGGCCTTGAAAGGGCCAGAGAGTGAAGTCATTGTTAGAGTTACAGCAGCAGGGTATCAAGATACCACCAATATGTTCAAAGCTGTCTTCATCTGGTTAATGGCCGAGAGTGGCATGACCCTGCAGTCCTGTCTACACTCCCTAAGATTTACAGAATATCTTGGGATTTTTGCAGTCCCTAAATGTTGCTGTGATGCAACATATACTGTTCTTGAAGGCAAGGTAAGAGTTTGTCTCTCTGAATGACACAGTAATAGTGTTGAGCTCTGATTTCACTACAGTGGTGATTCTGAGCCCCTTCACAGCTTGTGCCCATGGCTGATAGAGGCTCCCAGGTATAAGATGGAAACCTTCTCTTACTGAAAAACAGAAAAAAAGTATTTTCTTTATGTTGTTTCATAGTGGATCACACTCTTTTTCTCCTAAAAGACTAGTTACAGAAAGAAACTAAAATTTTAGGTGCTTTCTTCATAGATCTAATAGGCTTCTAGTTTGATTTTTGTGTGTAATATGAGCACACCTCCTTCATTAACTCCGCTTATTTTTTTTAACTCTCTCTATTGCAGAAGACCAGTAAGAAATACAATTAGTGTTTTATTACTGCAGTAAGTGGTGACTTCTGGAGAGACTCACTCTCTAGGTGATGAACAAAGGTGGCATGTATCTAACTTTCAATTTTATGATTTTATGTTTCTGAATCTTTTTACACTTATTGAAGTATGTTGTTCTACAGTACAGTTCTGTTATACAAGTTTAAGGGGGGAGGGCTGTAGAAACTGAATCACAGAATCACACATCAGTAGCATTATCTGTGGATTAATTAATTGTAATTGCCAAGACTTTTGAGGCATAAGTAAGAGCAAAAACCTGAAATGATTGAATGACCAGCCTTTGGCTGTTTTATGTGCTCATTGGGTATACATAAGAAAAAAAAAGTTACTACTATTTCTTAGGGGAATCAAGATGTGTACAAAACTCAGCTTCTCAGAGCACTTGAAACTAACTTGTGTCTTGTTGGAGATTCCTGTGATGACTAATTCTGTTGACAAAGAAGTCTGGAAAAAGGATTAAATTATCTGTGAACATAAAATCCCTGTGGCCCCTAGAACAAGGCAGTAGTATTAATGTGAAACTTCTTTGTCTGACAAGAAGCACAGATAATTTTCTTCAGGGCTACAACTGACGTGGCACCTGGAGTACATTACGTCCAACAACTGATAATCTTTTTCAACATCATTAAGAGAACCTTCCCATCTCTTAGATGCCCCTTACTTTGTTTCAACTGTGGCAAATCTCTTTTCTCCTTAGTACTGTCCTTAAGCAAGTCATCCAACATGCAGTATGTTCCCCATGTTTTTTTTGCATTTCTTAAGCATTGCAGCAATCAATAAGTATATGATCAGTTTGATTAACAGCAAAGAGAGTGTATCATTCAGTGAACTTTGCTATGTGAAAGAATAGTGATATAATGTAGTAACTACTTTGCTGTGTTATGAAAATGCATTCCTTTTTTTGTGCAATACTGCAGTCTCCAAAGGTATCTGCAATCACAATGGGGAAACTAACTGCTTCCCACAGAACATACCTTTTATATCATTAGCTGGTTTTGGTGAGTACATATTTATGGACAGATTTGATACTTTTGCATATGCTTTTTATCCCTAAAAGAACACCAGTGGATTCAGAAGACTCATTGCCCATGATCTGACATACCATTTGTCATGAAATGAGCGTTTTAAGGTGTCTCAAAAAATCCCCGATGAAATACCACTACTCTGATTGTTTTTTCCACTTACCCAGTGGTGGGGGGGGAGGGGATGCAGTGCCACACCTTCTTCCATTCTTTTTTTTCTTTTCTCAATTTGGTTTTTCCCTATTATAAAATAGTGAAGCTTTACTAGCTGTAAAAGATTCAGTTCCTAACCATTTCCTGTACTACTTGCTTGAGTACACAATGCTTTCTGGTTGTTCCACTCTATTCAAGAGTGAATGCCACTTAAATGAGTGCAAAGCATTAAGTTTCTGCAGATTTCCAGAGTTCATGAACATTAGCACTTGTGTTTTTCCACAGCTTAGCAGCTCTGCTTATTAAAAATGAAGTCCTATGATTCATTCTACAATATTGGCAAACAATAGATTTTCTTAAGACTCTTCAGCTTGGGAAACTCTACTGCCTTAAAAATTGGTGGTTTTCCCAAAATGGAATAGGTGGACAATGTAAGATGCTTTCTGAAATTATATACTACTGAGTGTTAAAGCATCTGAATTTTATATCTCTAAGTGTTGTGCATAAGGAAAGTTCAATTAATTCATCTTTTATCATTCTTTCAAATACCAAGTTTAAATAACAGCTCTCTGACTTGTTTATGAAACAGCAATTGTACATACCCTATACCACACCAAAACAAGACTGGGTTATACCTCAGACACTAAATTTCACAGAATATTTAGTTTGCATGCATGGGTTTTTGATAGAACAGACTGAGAAAAAAAGCATTTGGAACACATAACTAAAATAAAATATAATTTCATTTAGACTATGACCTGTTTTTCATCTTCTATAAAATAGTTGACATTTCATTTCTAATATTAAATACATAATTTCCAACAAAAGTTACACAAAATTCAGTCAGAATTATTGATTCAACTACCAACCTTCCACAGAGCAAAAAAGAGTAAACTACTACTTTGGACTTTTGAGTATTTGACAATTTTAACCAGATCTTTGAACTTAGTTTGAACTTTCCTTATTATTTATAATTGATTCAATGCCTAGAAAACAGTTTCACTTTCTTTTATTAAAGCATTTTCAGTTTGGTTAACTCAGTAAGTTATATTCCATATGTATGACTTGAATCAAACACCATCTCAAAATTGTTAATGTAACTAGTTTCCTGAAGACATCTTTTTCCTGATATACCTGTAGAAGCCCCTCCTCTTACCCTTCATATTCCTTGCCAGCTTCAGCCCCAGATGGGCTTTGACTTTCTAAACCTATCCATCAGACCTTGTGAGTGACTTTATATTCCTTCTGGGTCACCAGATGCTTCTTCCAGCTGCTCTACACTTCCATTTTCAGTGAACATTTTCAGAAGCCTCTTGCTCATTCCCACAAGCCTGGTATTACCTTAACTTGATTTTCTTTTTCTCAGGATGTACCACTCAAGTTTGGAGGAGATGACCCTGGAAAATCCACTGATTCTTCTGGACACTCTTTGCATCTAATTTCCAAATCCAATCTCTATGATTGTATGCCACAAGATTCTTCCCAGCAGGCCTCCAAAGAGGCCTAAGCCTACTCACACAAAGCTCAAGGCTATGATACTGCCTTTTGTTTTACACCACCACCTCCCTGCCCTACTCTAGCATCTTGAACTCTAGCATCTCATCTACATCTCAGACAAGGCTGCCCCAACTTTCAGATTTCCCACCAGTACTTTTTTTTTTTAATATCAAGCCCAGAAGAGTATCTCTTATGATCTGCACCTTAGTCATCTGTGCCAGGATGCTGACATTGATGTACCCACCACAACACTACCTATTTTGGTCTGCCCACTAAACCTGAACTCTTAAGTGGCTCATTAAGCCCAAGGTAGAGCCCCAGGCATTCCTGCTGCTTTTTCCCATAAGAGTAACTCCTTCATTCTCACTATTCCATTCTGTTCTTTCTGAAAAATACTTTACCCATTCAATGCAGCACTCCAATTGCATGACCTATCTCACCATATCTTTTTCACCTCAAAGCAACTACAACACACAGGTCTCACATTTCTCCCCTATTTGTTCCCCATGCTGAACACCTTAGTGTTCACCTTCAGAGAGGAACCCAGTCATATGCCTATCTCAAACAGATTTCAACTCCTCTTCCAGCCCAAAGATGTCTTGGAAAAGCTGCTGCAGCAGTATCTTACTTGAAATTAACTCGCAGATGTACAGATATGACTGCTGACAAAGAAGCACTGATAGGAAAACATATTTGACCTATTGAAGCATCTCTTCATTTCTCCCATCTTTTACCAAATGTTTTTGGAAATGAGTTTGTTGGGTTCTGTTGGATTTTTTTTGTTTGTTTTGTTGCCTTTTTTTTGGTGTGTGTGTGGGCATTGTTTTGTTTTGGGGTTTGTGTTTTTTTTTTTTTTGTTTGTTTGTTTTTGTTTTTCCAATAGAATAGGGCAGCATATTATCCCTGTGGATTTCTGAATGACGATTTCATGAGAAGGTAGGTCATATGGATGGGAATGCTTATGTTTGGTCCTGTGAGTAAAGAGACTCTTTTTATCCCTTAACCATCCAAGAGAAAAAGGATGCAGGTTCATCACAAAAATAACTGGATTTCTGCTGAAATTGGTCAATTTCAGCAGAAGTGGTTGCAAAGAGGGAATATTTTTTCTTATTCAAAGGTATTTTTTCACAGTGTGCAAGAATTTACCTAGGAACTATTTGAAATCTCTCAATACTCAACTTACTGAATGAAAAAAAAATTCTACAAATTAAAAATATAGCATATAAAAGTCTAATGAAATGTGAAATTCCAACAATTCAAAATAATATTTATTTCTTTAGTGTTTTTTCAAAGATATACTTTGATGAGAATACTTTCAGTGAACCAATCATTTCCTCAGAACTCTATTCTTTTCTGACTTGGTTCCATCTGCCTTTTTTTCCTATTCATTGCTATCCTTCTTTGCATCTAATTTCCAAATCCAAGTTCTAAAAAATATTTATTATTAAAAATAATTAGAGGAACATTTCATATCTTCTGTATCACTACTTACTCTTTTTTCCTGATAATTTTATCATAGTCTGTATATTCTAACCATTGATAAGCTTACCTGAGTGTCTTTGTAAGAAAATTCTGGTTTATTTTGTCGGTAAAAATTATGCAGATTTATTATGCATTAGCAAGAGAAATAATAGACATAGCAATTTCTTTTCTACCTAAACATCATTAAAATGCCTTATTGCTGTGCTGAAGAAATTCAGACTGCAAAGTCCCACAGTTAATGCAGTTTTCTTGGCAAAGCATCTCATATCTGAGATCTTCTCCTAAAACCCATGTATTTTGAGTGTGACAGAAAAGTGTTGACAAATTACTGTCCCATTTATTCTGTGTCGTATCTGTCATCTTCTTGTCTCTTCCTCCCTTTGTAGACGTTGATGTTTTCTGGCATGCTTCGCATAAATTTCCAGTCATTATAGGCAAAAACTCATTATTTATGCTTACCTGTAAAGTAGCATATGACCCTGAATATAGAAAAAGGACATATTTTAGCACCTTTATTTGGACTAAAAACTTTTATTCTGTACATTTCTTTGGAGCTGACAGAACTACTCAGAAGTACAGTATAACTTAGTTGAGAGAAAAAAAGAAAAATGTAATATAAAATTTTCACTTCTCAAAGTCAGACGTGTTTTGTTCAGATATCTTTCTATGTACTTTTACCAAGATTGAAAAAAAACAAAACAAAACAAAAAAACAGAAACAAACAAAACACATTAAATGCATAAAACTATGCATCTAAGAGTCTTCCTTACTCTTCAAAGAAACAGCAAGATCTGTACTAGAAGTACTCTTCAAAGACCTGTGAAGGCTTATGGCTCATCATTATTGCCATATAACGATGTTTCAAAAACAGTATTCCATTCAATAAGAAACTACACTTCACCATACTCTCTCTAATATCCACATATTCCCATCAACACCTATGTATTTATATAGCTACAATACGCTTATGAATCTTCTGAATTATCATTATAGCTATTCACCATTCAATTATATCCTTAACCAAAAATATTTTCTTTAACTTTTCTAAAATACAATGCATGGTTTTAGATTAAATCTTATCTCTTTGTTACAGTTACCATTTCAATTCTTAGTATTAATTCTGCCAGTGAGTACACTATCTATAAAGAAAAACTACAGAGAAAGCAAAGATCTTAAATCTGAACTCATGCTCATTGACCAGCTATCCAATTAATATTCACTAGTGCAACACATTGTTAATGACAACTTTATTTACATTTACTTGAATTTAGAAAACTTTGGATTTAAATAAAGGCAGTTTGACTGATGCTGTAAAACACAATTCTGTGCATCATTTACAGTACTGTTGTGTGGGTCATTTCACAGCAGCACTTTATGAATATATATTAAACTTTTGTTTCTTCATTAGTTTCTCATTACTGCTTACTACCAGTTCCCAAATTTGTTATTCCATATTTCATTGTTACAACAGAGTATTTGCTCCAAGTTTGACTAATAACACACTTCCATCATTGAAGGTGGAATTTACTTCAACACTCTATATAAGAAATTCTATTTCAGCCATGGCATTCTGGCAATATTATTGCTCTAGTAATAGTTTCTAGTACTGTCTCTAGTGATATTATCTACCCCTGATTTATAGATACTATGTTAGCATCAGTTTTCTTTTCTCTACACAACTAGTAACAGTAACAGATCACAGTATTTCCCAAACTTTGCCATTATTGTTTCAATAAATAATTCTAAAACATATTTGAAAAAGATTGGCCACTAGATTATGTGCATTTTCTTTTTTCATCTGCAAAACCGTCATCAGATATTAGTTTGAACTTTATGTTAATACAATGATGAATTTTATATTCTGTCTCTTGTGATTGGGTTTTTGGTACCTTGAGTTCACATCAAACTTAGAGAACATCTAGAATTGCAAAACACACTGTTTTAGCTTAGGAGCACAGAAATTAACTCCTGGGATAATTTTTCATTAATAAAAAGGCTTAATATTCCTAGATTCCTTAGATCTCTTGCACTCCAAAGTATTACAGCTGAATCCAGCAGACCAGGTAATACTAGTGAAAAATTTGAAAAGTCTTGTATAAAAGAACGAAGTATGGATTTGCTTTAATCTTTCTACTTCAGAGACAAGAGTTTACAAAATTCTTTCTCCTTTCCAAGAAGGAAAAAGGGGCTGAAAAATCAATGCAAACAAATGCTTGCAAAATTCATGGTGCTTTTGATAAACTACTTAACAAAAGATCACTGGCTGGAAGTAACGTCATTTTGTTTTATCCCTTCACTGTTTCTGTCTTTATAGATTTTGGCAGCTTTTATTATTAAGAATACATTTTCTCTTAATTTAAGTAATTTAAATATAACATAAATGCACAACCCCTTCCTACAGTATGCATACTTAGATAATGCCAGCATTGCTATCCAGAATAATTAAAGACCAAGTTGGCTTGGCAATAGTTCAAACATAACAACTCACTGGGAGAGAAAATCAGATTCAATAAGGCTGACCAGGGTGAGGTAAGGTCCTTAGCACTGAACTTGGTTCAAAACCTCCACAAACAAATTAGAAAAACAAATCATGAACAAACACACAACTTCCCAGAAAACACATCACCACAAATTAAAAAAAAACCCAATACCTAAAGATCCTGATAATTAATAAAAAGCAATAAATAAAATTGCTGCAATAGGATTAAAAATCTGATGAAACTTTACTAATGGTGCTTTTAAGAGGCACTGGTTTCTTGAAAGTTCTTGTCATCTAAAGAAGTGTATAGCACATAGCAGTTTTAGTTTTCTCACCACACTCAAGGAAAACAAAATATTACATAGGCTACATCTGGCATACAGAATACTTTTGCTATCACATCCATAAAGCATATTTACCCACATGAATTCCATTTTTTTTTGTTATCTGCTATGCAGATAACAAAATTTCCCTTCAACAAGACTTGAAAGAAAAATTTAATCTGAAAACCAGAAACAAATTATTAGATAAATTCAGAATTATATCTGTCACCACACAGTCCTCAAGCCCCAAGCTTTACATTTTAATTTCAAACTCAAGAGATTTCATCCACATGAACCCTTGTAAAGCCATTGGGTTTTTGGTACCTTGAGTTCATGTCTGGACAATAACTACACATTTTTCTTTAAGATATTTCTTTTAATTTGCTGAGAAAGTAGGCATTCTGGCAAAAAGGGTTTTATAGAGATAACATGCAACTTCACAGAAGCATTACAACAGATTACTAGGACTAACAAGCATTGCTATAGAGAATTTGTTAGACCTAGCAAACACAAGCTCCATGCCACTTAAGTGAAGTACCCACAACTTAGAGAATATAAGTGTTTAAGCTACCCACAAGAGAAAAAAAGGAATAGAGGAAGAGAGATTAAGAAAAGAAATAATAAAGAGAGAAAAAGAGGAGAGAAAAACAGTTACCACTTAGAAGGTCACACTTTGACGGCTCTGAGGAGGACAGACAAATAGCCAATGGGGTCCTTGTGTGAGCCTCTTTATATACTCTGGCTATTGTGGCCACTCTCCCTAGGCAGGACCTTTTGTTCACTGACCACTCCCTGTCCCCTCAGGGGAAGTGAGGGTGCCACAGCCAGTCAGGGGCTCCAGGGGGTGTGGTGTGGGCCGGTTACCAGGTGTGCCTTATTGATTGGCAGGTGCCCCATGTGGCCTCCCATGTGGTTGCTGATTCCAAAGGCATCCTGGCTGACCATGTAGGCACTGTGCTAAAGGCCTGGTCCCCTCCCGCCCCTCACACATGCAGACACACGCTCACAAGGTGGTTCTGACCCAATAATCACTGATCTGCTGTGTGACAATATCTTACGGCCTTGTTATTTAACCACATTGCAATTAAATTTTTTATATTTTGCAGCAGTAGAAAGTGTCCTAAAAATCATTGCAAAAGCATTTTTCAACCCTACAATATTAAAAGAAAGGAAATGGCATTCTCCTTTATACTGATCTGCTGTTTTCAGAGGCAAGTAAAATCCATGCATGGAAAAAAAAAGACAAAAATAATTTAATTGTTGTTTCTGCTTCTAAGAAGGGGAAACATTGCTTCTAAATTACAATATACATTTTCTTCTCTTTGAAAATCAGAACAGTTTAGGTTGGGAGGAATAGTGAAGATCATCTAATTCCAACCACCCTCCCATGGGTAAGGACACATTCCCTAGGCCAGGTTGCTCAGAGCTCCATTCAACATGACCTTGAACACTTCCAATGAAGGGGCATCGACAGCTTCCCTGGGCAACCTGTTCTAGTGCTTTATCACCCTTACAGTAAATAATTTATTCCTAATACTTGATCTAAATCTATCCTCTTTGAGTTTGAAGCCATTCCCCCTTTTCTTATCACTACATGCCCTTCCTGGATGCTGCCTTTTGGTGCTAGAAGGCTGCTATAAGGTCTCCAAATGTACAGAATGAGAGTTACAAGGAAACACTAATATCCTGACACAACCACTTTGGTATCTTCTGCAGCTTAAGGTGTGTTGGCATGACACAGTAAGCCTAAAGGAAAAACTAGCACTTTTCTGTGTCTAGGTTTAACAGATAATAGGTTGCATGATATGGAGCAACCTGTATACTGACCATATTGTGTGTCCTGCGATGTACTTTCTTTTTTTATCTAAAAGAGAATAAAACTGAAGATTTCAAAAGCAGACATCCAAGGGCCCATTGTTTCAATTCTCCTAACAGGAAAAAATGATGTTACAGTTTTCTGACTGAAAAATGAAAAAGATATTTCTTGTAACAATGTAGTTCCAAAAGATTTTTCCTGACTAATTCTCCTTGAGATGCTGTAGCTGTAATTCTACTATCAGAGACATTTGTGAAAAAGGTGATGAAAACCAGAGCAGTTAATTTTTAACATGTGAAACTTACCTGTAACAGAGAAATACTCAAATGACCTGTAAAATTGTCGGCATTGGACTACCTAATCCTCTTTTCAAAGAGTCAAGGACTTGACCTATAAACTGTAACAAATCTGACAAATAACATCGTACTTCTAAAACAATTTTTGCTATTTTAAAAATATGACTAAAGTTTGGTCTCACCTGATAGCCTGGTCTGTCTGCATTTACTTCTTCAGTTAAGCATCATGGAAACTAAAAAATCAGCTGTAAAGGTAAAATATGGTATAATCTGCAAAAGGAATTTGCTTCCTCATTACACTAGTTAGCGAATGCCTTGTATTCTGTAGCCTGTTTATACATTTACAACAATTAACTTGTCTGCCCTACCTATGGTTGATTTTGCTGTTAAAGTACAGCCGTATTCTTTCAGTGTAAACTGCACTACACATGCACTATTTAAATATAGTATTTTGCCTATTTGCCTTCTGTGTTTTTGAGTATAATGAATAACTATAATCACAACCATCACATTCCATGTTACTGAAAGGAGAGGAAGCAGTCTAATATTATGGCTCATAAAGATGATAATACTCCTGCTTTCTGTTCAATTCTATTTTTTAAAGGGCAGATTTTTGGAAGATGATGCAGTTTATCTGGCTCCAAATATCAACTAAAATTTATGTCATTCATTTCAATTTAATCTCTCAATATAAATTATTTTCTATCTTTTTCACGGCTAGTTTTCCTAGGAGACCTGTTCTCAGCAGCTGAGGCTGGCCTCACACTTATGGAGATGTGATGTGAGGTTTGAGACACCTTGTCCATTAACACCTTGCAGAAGTGCATTTACTATAGCCATAGGGAGAAGATAAATGACATATTTTGAGATCTTGTTTGTTCCTGCACTTAAAACCATTTCCAAAGGGAATCTAAAAGCCAGTGCATATGGCACAAATGTAATTCTGGACAGAGCTTGCATATGAATTACAACTCAGAGTCAATACCACCATCTGTCCAAAAAGTCCTTTCTGATCTCCTTGCTTGAAATGCAACAGAATCAGCAAAAGCATGTGACACCATGAGAGAAACAGAACAAAGCAGCAGGCTCTTCATTGTAATAAAAAATGAAGTAAAAAAGAGGTGCTTGACTATAAGCCTTCAAATCTAAACTCATTATTCCTTGATGGTCTGTCACCTTGCCATTGACTAAATGTCTTTCCTAACCCTCAGCCTAGCTTAATATTATATGATGACTATAAAAGCTTTTGTTATGATGAGAATTTTTTGGCTGAGCCTGAAGATTTACATCAGAATGTCTTATTCCACATAAACCACAATGCAGTCAACTAGCTGCTGATGCATTAAGTCATCACTATTTATAAAACATGGCCAATTTTGATTTGTCAAACTAATAATTGTTTTTTGATAAACATTATTTCAATCTAGAAATGAACTGAGTAGTACTTGAATACACCTTGTACAAAATAAGGTTGAATTTATTGGAAATCTAGGAACATAACTAGAATTTTTAGTACTACAAATTTATACTTTTTTGTAAAGTCACTTTTATGGAGGAAAAATATTTGGATCAGATTTTCTCCTTAAACAAACTGTTACTTTGTCTGTATTAGTATTTGCTTAGCTTAAATCTGAATATATATTAAGAATAAAAATACAGCTTTTATTGGTACATTTTGCTTGACAACAGATATGAGCAAGAGTTGAAAGTAGTTTTCCAATTATTTTCTTAGCAAAGTATGACAAATATCTCCTGCATTTCCAAATTGAAATTTTAGGTAGAAAAAATTTCCTACACCTTCACATTCCATATCATTATTTTTTAATGATTTTTGCCAGTGTTGTGAAAACTCCTATATCATAACAATGCCACTACAAAACAAATAAAACTGCAGTTATAAATTATACTATGTGACTAGTGCGGCTGCATTAGATTTAATGGAAGAAAGAATAGAACTGAATAGAAAAGCAAAAGAAATTGTCAATTAACCTGAAATTTACAGTTCAGTATTGTTGCCCTAAGGAGAAGGAAAAAACTTTCCAAGACAACTTTATGTGTGTAGAGAAGAGTTCTTTTACTTATAGGGTTTTAGGGTGCAGAATATAAAGGAGGATAAAAGGAGTATAAAAGGATAAAAGGAGTATAAAAGAGTACAACCCGTGCTGACAAGTAACAGATAGAAAAGACCGATGTTAGGTTGAACTCACGGCCTCAAGAATACCATGTGAGCTCTTTTCCCAAGCACCACTGCTTCAAAACATGCAGAGTAAATTAATCCGAAAGGCGTCCCTTTCATTCCAGCTGTGCACATACTCAGCCCACCCCTGAGCCACTCTGTCATGTCTTACAGAAGCTAAAAAGGAACAATGATCTGCCCCTCCCAGGTGAAAGACCCTTTCACCCACAGGCTGGGAAACTGACTCTTGCAACATCTGGGCCCAAGTCAGCTCACCTCCCAACCCACCATAAACAAGGGAGAAACTCCCTTTTGCAGCTGCTCCCCTGCAGTGCTCAACCACCTCAGCAGCTCATGCTGGTACCCAGTTCCCATTACTGGTCTCGTCTTTTTTCAAGCAGGACTCAAGGTTCTTGAGGTCCGGCCCGGGAGAACAAGGGAGGGGAAACATCATCTCCCCTTAGGAGAGCAAGGGAGGGAAAACCCTCTTTGCAAGCATGTTGAGCTATTCTGAGCTTCCCCCGCCCAGAAAGTGGGGAGGGAATACAGAGCACCACACCAGGCTGGGAATCAGAAAGCAAGGCAGGCACGCAGAGAAACTGTGTGTGTCTGTGTGTGTGTGAGAGAATGTGAACAAGGTGTAAGAGCTCGGAAAGCTTCCCTGCCTATGTGGCAGGATACTAATTTTATCACACTACTCAATTATCATATCTAAAGGTTGCACCCAATCTAAGAAATGTTCATATCCAGCACTTCCCTTGGTTCTGCCCCGTGGCATGCTGGTCCTAGAATTGAGTTGGAGGTCTAGGACCCTTTCTTCATCCTTATCATAATCTTCACGCCACTTTCCCTTATTGGAGCTTCTCCAAGGTTCCTGGGCTTTGCTTTCTTGTTTTGACTAACATGGTATCTGTCTTAGTTCTGGTACGTTTCCTAGGCATGGTTTTCCAGCTATTATTTGACTCTTAAGACAGCTAGCACAGGGTTAGAGGCTGCTAGCTATTCTAAATGTAAGAAACTACGTAGATGTATAAAAATCTACAAATACATGAAAACTCCAAGGCATCAGTATCAATCCTCTCTATAAACACCCCTTATAAATGAAGTTGTCCATTCAGGAAGCAAGGGAGGATATTTTGTCTTTTTTTTTGTTTTTTGTTTTTTTTTAATGTTGACATTCAACAGCTCAAAAGATTATAGCTCAAAATAAAAAAGCTATTTATTTAAAAAAAGGTCACATTAAGGCCTTAAAGTAAGAACACAATAAGCAAATCTAAAAAAAATAATTGTAAAACCCTAAAGATTAAAAAGCACTGGAAAAGTGCTTGGACATGACAATTCTAAAGGATCTGTGAGCTTTTGTATTGACTAGGCTCCTGAGCCTTAGGTTAGCCAAAGAAAGTTAAAAATACCCTTTCAGAGAAAGCCAACTGCTTAAATAAAAATCAGATACTTCAAGACTCCCTAGTCACCCCGGCAAATCTTCTAGATTTGATACTATTCTGAGTTCAGAATTATCAAAGGATTGGTGAAAAAATTTTATGTATATGTATATGTATATGTATATGCATATGTATATGTATATGTATATGTATATGTATATGTATATGTATATGTATATGTATATGTATATGTATATGTATATGTATATGTATATGTATATGTATATGTGTAAAAGCTGTTGCTATAAAGAACACATTGAGCTGTGAGGATCTATGGCCTGACATAATAGTACAAGGAGCAGACCTAGAGCTGTAGGACAATTAATGTGCTCATTCAGTGCTTGTTGTTAGAGAAGCAATGCCCTAACAAAAAGACAGTGTAAAATGTGACTGAATTTTGCATCTCCTTGAAAAATCTCACAGAAAAAGACACATTGCAAAGACACAAAAATCAAATTCTGCAGAATAAGAAGTACTTTTCACAAAATACAGTGCTTCCAGTGCTCACAGACATTAGCGTAACTTACATATGTCAAATTCCTCTCTGGGAAGTAAATATCTACTGGTACGCATACCTATTTTCAGAATAATGCACAATAAAAGTGCAGATATTCTAAGAAGAGATTTTATATATATATATAAATCCAGAAGCAGGGTAAAATTGTCTCTGTTCTGCCAATGAACAACTGTGTGAGTATGAACACATTGTGTTCCTCTCTACGTTGTATCTACTCCACTCTTTCTTACTGTCCATATATATTATTAGCTCTTAAGAATAAAGAATGACAATTGTCATTATGTCTTGAGTGATATTTTTATTCATAGAGCTCAGTGTGATTTATAAAAAGGAGATGAAATTCCATATATTTGATACAAAATGAAGCGAAACAGATTCAGAAAACATGGCACTTAACACTAACCAAGTCTCCTGATTTCAATTCAAATGCATTATCCACCATGGATGCAATAATATATTTGAACACTGGATAGCATACAGCATTCTTATTCTTGATGAGGCTTCTAAAGGCAGATGGATAAAATCAAGAAAAGAACACCAAAACATAAATTAAGCAGTTAAAAACTCAGACTGGCAGTACTTTTATCACCATATACTATACTCAAAACTTGATGGGTAAGCATGCAAAGACATTGGGACAACTGCCTAATAATAAGAATCTGGATCTTGGTTAGTTGCCCAATTGTCTTCCCAACATGTATAAATTATTTACATTATGGGATCTGCAGGACTCTGCTGAGCAACAGCATGTGACATTCTATTACGAAGCTAATGTTAAATTAGCTCTCTGGAACCTGACTGAGGACTGAAATATGCTCATACATTTAGCATTAAACTACTATAAAATGGTGTATAATTTCAGTCAAGAAGATGACATTGTTATTACAAAACCCTCCTGCTTTAAATCCAGTTGAAACCATGGAAGATACTCTTAATGTAAAGCATTTTTAAATTGTTGGTTAACCATTATACGAATCTTGTGTGTACATAGCATACATACTCCAGAAATGTATTTTTTATATTAATTTGAAATTTTCTTTCATTTAATTCTTATCTCAAGAATTTAACTACATTACAGTTTTGATACAAAACTGCAGAATGAATTTTTCTGTACTCTAAAATAAAATTTATTTAAACAGCAAACTTCTCCTTGATGTTTATCTTTTGTGTGCGTATGTGTATATCCCCACAAAGTATCATAGGTCTTCTTGATCATTCCCCTAGTTGCAAAGATATGTCCATGTTTATTTTTCAGTCCAAAGAGATATGAAGTTAGTATGTTCTGAAAGACTTCCACACTGAACACCCTTAAAAATTAAGAATAGTTTAGATTTTAAGCTCTATACATACCTATATATCTCCACTGAATTTCAAAACAAAACAAACCAAACTGCCCCCAAAATACCACAATGAAAAAAATACTCTCAAGACTTTTAATAATTTTTGCAGACTCAGCTGATTTTAAAAGTTTGTTTAACTATAGTCAAAGTATTAGAGCATCACCTTATCTGAAGTGTTTGAGGTCCAGCAGTCACTAAAATGTGACCCTCTTGGAAAAAGCCCAGGGTATATCAAATCTTCAGATATATCTCTACAATTGGAAAGTTCAACCCCTCAGATATGATCCTGGCTGGAGGATTAAAATTTAATCAGAGTGAGTGATCATGAGACATACTGTGTACCTGGTTTAGATCCACAAAAGGAAACTTGCATTGCAGGGTCAGACCTTGCTCCTTATATTTGACAACAGCCCCTGCTACTAAAAAACTTCAAGAAAAAATTAAAAATCAACAGAAATTCAACACATGTGAAATGCTCAATTGTGAACAACTGGCATTTTTTATCACCCATTTAATGCTGCTATCATTTATTTATGAAGTAAAGCAATGAATTATTATGCGTCTCACTATGTTTTGATACATGAATCTGTTGTGAGTTGACTTCTAAAATGACTATGCTTCAAATGAAAACTATATACCTCTACTTTAAAATTCTGTAAATAATAGTGATGTCTTCTAGAAAAAGAAATATCAAAATTAAAGCTTATTTCTCAATTTATGCCATAGTAATTCTTTCTCCATAACTTCAGAAAAAGAAATAATCCATGGCAATGAACATACATAATTACATAACTAGATAATAAATTAATTACATAAAATCTATTAAAATTATATAATAAATTAATTGTGTTATCCAACAAATCTTACTGAACGTATTGATTAGAACTCTAGAAAACTGCCAAATGAAGTAAGAAAGGAAGCAAACAATTGTGTACCTCCTCAGAGCTTTGGAAGGGCCCGTCAGAGAACTTAAAGCTTGAGAAATTAAGACTAGTTACTGCATAGATGAATCCTAGGGATTTCTGTTTTTCTGTGGAAGTGGAGAGCTTTTTACCATTCAAGAACAAAAGTACTATTCTATCAGATTTTGGGAGAAAATTATCATCCCACCTGGAGGGTGGGAAAGGCAAATATAAGAAGGTCATCCCTACAACCATCTTTGTCTCCTGTACCAAACAGCAGATTTCAAAGGCTGAGGAGATCCTCTTTGTACAGATACGCCGTAGCTGGGAGATGGGAGGGACAAAGTGTCAGGAAAGGACTGAACTAAGGAAAATTAAGACAGATAATCTCACAGTTAATGAATCAGTGGGAAAACAAAGAAAATGGAAAGCAAAACTTCATAGCAGAGCTCTCCCTAGCAGAGCTAAATGAGCATGTAAGCTTGTGGCCCAGTAACTCTGTTATTACTTGCAATAGACAGTATTTTATGACATGCTTCCTGACCCATCTGGGCTGGGCTAGGTCTGCCAGAAAGCTTGTTATATTCCATAACAGCACTTTTCTAATAATGAGTTATCTAATATATCTGAGTAAATAAAAGCACTGTACTTATTGCTTTGGCACCTTCACGTGACATTTTTCTAAAGTAGACATAAATTCCACAGCAGTACTCCACTACTAAAATATTAATATCTCCATATTTTCTGTGCCTTTTCCCCTCTGGCCCTGCGGCCTCCACCAGCAGGCATGCCCTTGCTTTGCTGGAGGCACAATGTTGTCAAGAGAAAAGAAAGCACCAACCCAAGAACTGAATAAATTTTTTAAGCATTTTCAGCAGCACAACTCCTCAGGTCTCTTAGGCAGAGGACAGAATATTTTGAGTTTGTCCATAGCAAGTAGAAATATCTCCACATGGATTCTCAGCACTTTTTGATATATAGGTTGAAATAAAATATAATAAATACTATTTCTAGTTAGTTTAAAACATTCAATGATCATATAATTCAACTAAGAATATTCTCAGCACCCTGTGAAACAAACCAGAAATGCCAACAGCAAGCTTAGTAGTTGAGTGTCTTTCTTAAGATCATTATAACCAGGAACAAACCCGAATCAATAATCTTCTGGATCATTGAGATGATAATTTTTCTCAACTACTCCTATCATTGATTGGAAAAATTCTGACATCATGTTCTCAATGGCTATTTCCACTGTTTTATCAAAGACATCAAGAATTCTGGGTGCAGATTTACTGAGATTTAACGCACTGCAATTTTTGATAAAAGGTAGTTTTGTTTCTTTTTTTTTCTTTCTCTTCTTTATTTTCAAACTGATGTGACAACATAAAACATTAGACCTTGGTTCATGTGTTGTAGTACTAAGTAAAGCAGCATTTACACACCCTAAAATGCTGAGCATCAAACCTTAAAGCCAGCTTTATACACAATAATGAAATTGAATTTATTGAACTCTATAATGAGAGTGATTAAAAAAATCCACTCTCAGTCATTGCCATCATTATTTGAATTAATTAGTACCAATACCACAATTTTGGTCTAATTTACCTTATGTCATTGTAAGTTCTTAGAAGGTTAATGTTTTGAGGAACTTCTTATGTGTAAGTCACTGAGAGGTAATTGTGCATTCATTATAATCAACAACTAAATCAGATGCAAGATGTAGCAAGTAGAAATTTCTATTTTACTCAGTGAGTTTTTATGGTTTGGTTTTTTTTCTAATGTGGTCTGCATCTATTCAGAAACTTTTTATTGATTCTTGTGTCATTATTCTGAGTTTATAAATGGCAGTAGATCTAACATAACAATTGTGTCAGAATACCTTATTGCAGTTACAATGAATTATTAATTCATATGAAATTGTTTTCTTCTGGTTTCCAAACTTTTTTTTTTTATTTATTTTTCATGTATTTCTAGTACAGGTGGGTGTAGTAGAGAAATAATTAGCAGTGCTCTGTGTTAGATTGTTCACTCAAGACTGAAAGAATTTCAAAAGCTGAAAGATCTGTTACTTTTCAGTGCAAACACTCACTAGAATATTTCAATTGGTTCAACTAGTTTGGATAGTTCAGCTGTAGGTAGAAGAATAGTAATTTCTTTCTCCACCACCAGGATCTGCGAAACTGCTTGCTACAGACCATGCTTTGGTCCACAGCTCTTTCCAGGCAAATATAGAAATTTCTGTTTGTCAGTGTGAGTATTCATAAGTGCTTGACCTCCATCCGTTGTTGACATAATATGCATTTGTTCCCCTAGATTTTCTGAAGTTTGCTATCTCTATTTTTGACAAAGATGTGGTGCTCTGTGAAAAAATAATTCTGCAATTACCTAAATTGTTATGTTATTGTTGTGGGCACTGCTATGCCCATTTTCATACTTAGCACCAATTGTATGTGTTTTAGGGAAAGAGTATCTCCTTTATCAAGGATGCTCTAAGAAGAAAAAAGATTCTGAGAAACTCTATTTATTTGCTGTGCTTTGTCACAAAATAATATTGCCTTTCTTTCAGAAAACTTTGTAAACTATTCTTTTCCTTACCTTTTCATTTTTCTAACTATTCATATTTATTCATTGAGGTAAATCATTGCCTGATCCTATTTACAGCATCTAACCTTTGCTAATGGTACTAAGAAAACTGTAATTTTCCTCGTTTGTTTGTTTCTTTGTTATATATTTGTTAAATAGACTTCTTAGGTCCAGGGACAGAAAGATTTATTTATCAGAATACTACATAGGAAAACTGCATAAATTAAACATTTTAGAAGGGCAGAAATCTTATAGAGAGGTGAAGATAACTTACTCGTGCTAAAAATCAAATGAAAGCCAGAGATCCTTGAATCTCTTCTAGATTTCAATCAACTGATTTTGGAATATTTACTATAACTGTATAGGATGAATGAAATTAAGATATTCCAAGAAAGAGACAGATCAGACAAGTTAACCTATAAACTAAAATAACCCATAGAAAATAGAAATGGTTATAATATTTTATCATACAAAAAAGTATAAAATACCAAACTGCTGAGGACATTTAGTTGGGTCCTAGTGTCTCTAAATTAAAAATTTCATTTATAACATATTGATTAAATCATAACTTTATGTTGTACTTAGAAGAAGTGCTTTGTTATTTTGTGTTCATCAGAAAAGGACTGAATAAAAACAACAATAATTTTAAAGCTCATCTTTATAATCTGTGTAGAGGACAAAAAATAAAATTATAAAAATCATAATCGTAAAATGATATAAATTTATTTGCTTATGTTTGAAGATATTATTAGTGCAGTGTTTAATATTTATATTATGCTATTCATATGTATGTTCTAAACAACACTTGATTTTTCTTCCATCACATTCAGGTTCTCTTTTATGTTTTGGGGGTTTTTTTATGACACAGTAGTTTGAGGGAGAGATCTGGGATCTTTTCTGCCTCATTAAGTGTAAAAACAGTTAATGGTGTCAGCCTGAAAAGAGGATGTGGCCATTACTCAAACAGGTGGAAGGTCATTGTTTTTACGCCTACCTTTCTTCTTTCCTTGAGCACACTGTTCATCTCCCACAGTAGCAGTGCAGGGTTATATTTGATTCTGTCGTTAACCACTCAACTACACAGAGAAGTAATCTGCTTACATTTCTTGTCCTTTAGGATCAGCAATTACTCTCTGTGTTTCTCTGGACACTTTGCATTCTCACAACTAAACTATTCTTACCTTCTTCATTTCTTTTATCCCCATTAAAAAGTTGCTCAGTAATATGCAAATTCTTGTACTTACAGGATTACACCACCATCACACTTTTACTCCCACATTTATTAAAACCACCAGTATACAAACAAACAGAAATTATCAAGCTATGTCGCAGGCAGGGAGAAATCAGATTTTCTCCTGCAATCACAGTCTTTTATGCTATTGATAATGTCATACATGACCTTAATGCCTAAGGTATTAGTTTCACTGTTTCTTAAAATACTTGTTCTATATAGCAAGTGTAGAGCTGGGTTGTCATTTCCCACTTACTATGGATCCCTATTTTTCTGTTTCTCCACTTCCAGCTCTTTCAAGTAGATAACCCATTTCTTTGTATTATTGAGAGGAGAGCATGATATGATGAGCTGTTACAGTGGGAAACTGTATTTTTACTTATACATGGACAATTTTTCGAATAAACATACTATCAAGGCTTCTGTATTCTCTAGATAATGTCAATCCTTGCTATTTTTACTGTATCAATTTTTTTTTGTTATGTATTATTTTTATCTATTTATTATTTGTTTACTTATTATGCAAACATTTTTGTTAGACCCTTTTCTGGGCATAATTCATCCAGTTCAGAAACAATTCCTTTTTTAAAACATCCTGATTTTGTTCAGTGTGTGGAGTAATCACCTAGGTTACAGAGACTTCTCCATGGTTGGATAGATGACTTTTCCAAAATGGTGAAAAAGAGTTAAGTCATTTCAGGCAGCTTATGAGACATCTCTTTGTGCAACATTGTTTTAAAGACAAACTAGCTAACTAATGAACTAGCTAACTAATTAACTAATGAACAAACCAAAAGCTAAAATCTAAAAATCCCAAACATCCAAGCATTGTTACATAGTGTACTGAAAATTATTAGTAAATAATTTTTCTGAATAAAGCTATGGATTCTATTAAAACAATCTTTTCTTTTCTTTTTTTTTTAAATAATTCCAGTCCTTGAAAAGTCTTACTAAGAAGGGACAAATAAAAGGAATGCCAAATTTAAATGCATACAGTTTCAGATGGAAATCACAAGCTTTCTTCAGTTTGCTTTTGAGGTATTTGTCTCAGAGATGCAGTATCAGTAATTGCTTCATATGAGATATACACAGAGTGAAACCTAATTAGTAATTTAAATGTACACCAAATTGAAACATTTTGAGTCCNTGCTAAAAATCAAATGAAAGCCAGAGATCCTTGAATCTCTTCTAGATTTCAATCAACTGATTTTGGAATATTTACTATAACTGTATAGGATGAATGAAATTAAGATATTCCAAGAAAGAGACAGATCAGACAAGTTAACCTATAAACTAAAATAACCCATAGAAAATAGAAATGGTTATAATATTTTATCATACAAAAAAGTATAAAATACCAAACTGCTGAGGACATTTAGTTGGGTCCTAGTGTCTCTAAATTAAAAATTTCATTTATAACATATTGATTAAATCATAACTTTATGTTGTACTTAGAAGAAGTGCTTTGTTATTTTGTGTTCATCAGAAAAGGACTGAATAAAAACAACAATAATTTTAAAGCTCATCTTTATAATCTGTGTAGAGGACAAAAAATAAAATTATAAAAATCATAATCGTAAAATGATATAAATTTATTTGCTTATGTTGAAGATATTATTAGTGCAGTGTTTAATATTTATATTATGCTATTCATATGTATGTTCTAAACAACACTTGATTTTTCTTCCATCACATTCAGGTTCTCTTTTATGTTTTGGGGGTTTTTTTATGACACAGTAGTTTGAGGGAGAGATCTGGGATCTTTTCTGCCTCATCAAGTGTAAAAACAGTTAATGGTGTCAGCCTGAAAAGAGGATGTGGCCATTACTCAAACAGGTGGAAGGTCATTGTTTTTACGCCTACCTTTCTTCTTTCCTTGAGCACACTGTTCATCTCCCACAGTAGCAGTGCAGGGTTATATTTGATTCTGTCGTTAACCACTCAACTACACAGAGAAGTAATCTGCTTACATTTCTTGTCCTTTAGGATCAGCAATTACTCTCTGTGTTTCTCTGGACACTTTGCATTCTCACAACTAAACTATTCTTACCTTCTTCATTTCTTTTATTCCCATGAAAAAGTTGCTCAGTAATATGCAAATTCTTGTACTTACAGGATTACACCACCATCACACTTTTACTCCCACATTTATTAAAACCACCAGTATACAAACAAACAGAAATTATCAAGCTATGTCTTCGTTCTCCAGCCTCTAGACCACTGTCCAAGCATCAGGATGAAGCAATCCAGCAGTGTGCTTTGCTGCTGCTCTATCTGATCTGCATGTAGAAGAAGAATTCCCTCTCTGCATCAGATATTGCTTAGGNTTTTCCAAAATGGTGAAAAAGAGTTAAGTCATTTCAGGCAGCTTATGAGACATCTCTTTGTGCAACATTGTTTTAAAGACAAACTAGCTAACTAATGAATTAGCTAACTAATTAACTAATGAACAAACCAAAAGCTAAAATCTAAAAATCCCAAACATCCAAGCATTGTTACATAGTGTACTGAAAATTATTAGTAAATAATTTTTCTGAATAAAGCTATGGATTCTATTAAAACAATCTTTTCTTTTCTTTTTTTTTTAAATAATTCCAGTCCTTGAAAAGTCTTACTAAGAAGGGACAAATAAAAGGAATGCCAAATTTAAATGCATACAGTTTCAGATGGAAATCACAAGATTTCTTCAGTTTGTTTTTGAGGTATTTGTCTCAGAGATGCAGTATCAGTAATTGCTTCATATGAGATATACACAGAGTGAAACCTAATTAGTAATTTAAATGTACACCAAATTGAAACATTTTGAGTCCTAATTAAAATTAATGGCTGCAATTAATTCAGACTTATTAGTCACCATCTTGTTCTCTATTCCAGCTGCTGACATTTCCAAGTAAATGAGACAGTGTTTGGTAAATCCATGTCACAAACAACACCATCAAGGGATGCTGTTAGCTGTTTATTTGTCAGAAAGATTTTAAAACTTTTCCATCTGCCTTACAGTTGCCTTTACGAGTGATCTACCAATCACAAAGGCCATCAGATCATCAACCGCATAACGTGAAAAACCTTCCATGAGCCCTGAGATAAGCACAGAACTGTTCAGCTCCTCATGTGTATTACATTAATCTTTCTCAATAACATGTGAGGAAATAGAAATTCAGATTCGTTTGTGCATGCTTGTCAAGAGGAGTAATAATTAATTTGTATAAAAGTTATAACCATATATTTGAAAGTACAGGATCTTACAATAGGCAATTTAAGAGTCATCCCTATTTGTCCTTATTCCGAGGCAATTTATTCAGAGCTTTTGCACATATTTGTTAAGCTGTGCATTCTAACCCAAAACTAATTCAAATCCAGACAAATGTGAAATTCTTATTTGTCTGGGGAAATATTTCCTTAAATATACATTAAGTCTTACCCTTACTTTTACATGTGATTATTACACTACATTCATTTAAAAATTGATAAAAAACAAAGCACGGAGAAGATTTCACCTGAAGTCAACTGAAGAGTCTTATAATAGACCCTTGGTATTGATACACCAAATCCAGTGTTCCAGTTAATAAGTGACATCTTCTTTTGGATTGTGCTACACATGCTAAAATCTTGTAAACATGTAAACAAGTAAAGCTAGATCCTGTCACCTTAAGCTATTATATAACAATAATAAAACAAAAAAAATCTAACAAAAAATTTTACATGTCAGAAATAGCCATTTTACTGAGGTCACTGACAGAAATATTTGCCTTTAGCCTCCAAAATTACCTGTGCAAATCAAATTACTCTGGGTTAAATAAATACAGTGAAATATTAATCTAGAAAACTTCAGCAGACAAGTCGAGAAATAGTAGATACATTTATGATGCACCAGTTTAGGTGCTATTAGTTTGTTAAGCATGTGAGTAGAAAACAACACATTATCTTCTTGGTGTTTTCAGACGGGCCTGAAACTGTGCTTGTCATTGTTTTTCTTTTCAACTGGCACCATAAAAAGTGGCAAAGTCTGTAAAGTCTCTGGTATTTAGGAAAATTTTAGCCTTATTTGCCTGGACTGTCAACAGATAAAAAGTATCTTTTTGCACAGAAGATACCTAGGCTCATGCATTGTATTTATTAAATGCAGTTTCCAAGAATATCACTGTCTTTCTGCCCTAATTTCACTGTATGTCATGACTAGAGCAACACACTACTTCTCTGGGCTTAGGGTGTGCTTAGCAATCAGCACAGTTAAATCACACATCACAAAAAACTGAACCAGGGCAGACTGTGTTTTAGCTGCAATCTATTGAAACTTTTATTTTCTGTGAGAGGCTCCTAAATGCTTTGTGGTTTATGTCCTTGCTATTCACAGAAACACAGAGCTACAAAATACCTGTCTTCTTCCTTAATACATGCACAATCATGCTCCCATTCCTGCTTGCTGCTTGCATGTTTTGAAACCTATGGATCCTTTCTAACTTATCTTTACTTATCCACTTTATCTTGCCAAAAAATCTCTGAGACAGAAATTCATGTAGTAAATCACATTGTGTTACTGTATTGGATGTCTTTTTCCAGTTCTACAATATGAAGATATCAGAAAGCAATTTTACCTGCCTTGAACTTACAGATTAGCAAGGGTTATTTCCAGGTTTAGTGATCCAGCTCAGTGACGCTCCATATCTCTTTCTCTAGCACTTGGATCAGAGTTTTTCCTACTGCAATTTTTTGTTCCCTGCTACTCACAACATACTGTATGAGTACACATGATGGCTACAATATGCCACTATATGTTGCAAAGTACTGGGATTCCTGACAACTGTCATTTCTTAATTTATTTTCTGTTTGAAATTTTGAGATGCAACTTTAGAAACAATGGGAGCTGAAAGGGTAAGAAGAGACAACCATGTGAAGAGCAAATTATCAGTGTGCTAGAGAGATGTCCCTGATGGACAGCCTCAGAAATGCAAAGAACTTGTTCATATGATAATGAACTGTGAGTTTTCAATGTGAGATGACAGCAAAGGAAAGCCAATACTTTCCAATTTAGGACTGAGTATGCAGATATCTGATGACAAAGCAAACAGGCAGCACTTGTCTTCGGGCATATCTGGTGGAGTAACATTTAGAATACAGGATTCAGTTCAAGAAACTGCCTTCCCGATAAATATTTATAAACTGTAGGGACTTCAGAATCAACCATGGAACAGAAAAGATTTATGAGAAAGGAATGGAAAATTCTAGAAGATTCCACATCTCTGGCTTGTCTCATGCCTGGAATGAAATGAGAAATCAATAAGCATTTGAAGAATGAAAATCCAAAAGACAAAATTATTATTTAAAAGAATATAAGAAAGTGTAATAAGAAATAGATTGTTATGACAGTGAATAACAATAAAGAAAGTTGAACTGGTAATTTCAAAAACATCCAAAGTTCTATTAAAGTAGCAATATTATTTTCCTGAGGGAAATGACAAGAATTTTTGCTAAATAAAAAAAAAATAAATAAGAAAAAAATTAAATTATACTTTTTTATACCTAACCTAGTAAAATAAAGAGGAAAGACAGCTTCTAGAGAGCTAAACTGACAGATTATTTTTTCCTTTTTAAACTCTGATTTACTTTATATTACACTTCTGTATTTCAGTATTTTCATGTATTCAAACTTTAAGGTAATTCTAAAAATTATTTTAGTTATCTCTCCTTAATACATGGATCTCTATGATGAAGAAAATGAAGTCATTCAGTTATGAAAATTTAGGCAGTAATCCGATTTTGACGCTTTTAGAATACAGTTTGGGATTTATTGGAAAATTTCACTCTGTTTTAGAAACAGCTTCCTCCAAATCTGATTTGCTTATTTTGTTTTACATGGACATTGGAGTTCAAATCTCACTAGTGATTGTATAATGAATACTTAAAAAGTTATCATGTTAACATGTCTTATGTTCAACAAAGAAACCAACTTCCTTGCAAGCCTGAGCAGTCACCAGATACATACCTGAGTCTGAAAATTTTTATAGTTCAGGATAATAAACTGTGCAAAAAAAAAAAAATCCACTAAAACTTTATGCTTAATGAAAATTTTCCTATTAGTTTACAAAATTGTTCTATAGACTGTAATATTTATAAATAGCTACCTAGAAAGAGCTAAGAAACCCATATCTAGATAGATTCAAGCAGTTGGTGATAGTAGATCTACGTGCATGTTAACTCCAGAAATGTCAGAGAGAGAACCATAAACTGATTATGTTACTCTTGCTTATATATGCAATACTCAGTTGCCTTTCCTAACTATGAGGACCTTAAAACTAAGAGAAAAATTATGTTATGTTAATCCTTGTTTCTTCCATATGTCAATATAACCAATTGTGATCCTTTTTTAAACACATTCTCTTTACAAATCAAGCTTAAGTTTTTTCTTCTGGAAGGTAGCAAGTAAATTTCTAAAGATACATAAGTTTCTTACAACAGTAGCAAAATCAGAAAACGAAGAGATGGAGAGAGAAGGTTAGCAGGAACATACTGAAGACTGTTATGCCATGAACTAAGAGGATATGATTCATATCTATTGTCTGGCTTGATACATGGTGTCCTACTTCCAACTATGAATGCAAAACCATTACATAGAGCTTCATGCTTTGCTTTGGGAGGTTGTACTCAATATGAATAACATCATTCAGAAGCTCTAAGAAGCATGGTTAACTATTTTTTTCCTAAGCAATATCTGATGCAGAGAGGGAATTCTTCTTCTACATGCAGATCAGATAGAGCAGCAGCAAAGCACACTGCTGGATTGCTTCATCCTGATGCTTGGACAGTGGTCTAGAGGCTGGAGAACGAAGACCATTTACTTTCCATGAGAAGAACTGAGTAGGTTTGGCATAAAAAGGCTTCTGGATTCAGCATGAAGAATGGTGACTGAGAAACAGAGCAGAGGGAATCCAGCAGCATGAGAAAATACCAATGGGTCATCAAAAGGAGTAGATACACAGATAAACTTCATTTTACAGGAAGACACTATGGTTCACATTAATAATTGTGTTCTGCAAATAAATGAGAAATAAAAGAAATACAATAGTAAAATTTAAGAAATTGAATTATAATTGCTTACAACTTCAGTATTAATGTTTCAACTGTATTGTTTTTTCAACAGTATTATTATTCTTTATCTTCTATTATATCAATAGAATAATTGGAAATTTTATGGTTTGCAATTCTTCTGTATTGTTCTAAATTTTTGATACACTAAAATAATTTCAAACTACAGTGCTCTAATGCTGCAAAAAAACCCCAAAACAAACAAACAAAAAACCTAGAAAACAAAACAAAACCAAAACCCCCAAAACAACAACAATAACAAAAACCCCTGAATGAAAAGATTTGAGTTCATCAAACTAAACTGAAAAAAACTGGATTTTCCTTCTGAGTGATGATTTATATCAACTTCCCAGTGTTAGTCTTTTCTAGCAAAATTCCACTCTTTGAGTAATTCTAGAAACAGCAAGAATATCACCACTGTTTAATTAGTCTGAAGTTCAGTGGTAAAATATTCAGCAATTGGTAGGGGACAAACAATAGTAGAAAAGATTAACTGATGCTAGTGGAAGGTTTTTCGCAATAGCTTTATCACAATGAAAAAACAAAGTTTCTGTAGAAGTATTTATATCTACACATGTAGTAATGTTTGAATACAAAGTGAATACCATTAAAATTAAGTCTTGACTATTGATAAATACGAGAACAAAGAAAACATCATTTCTATTTACAAAAATCTGGCTTTTCCTTTCATATTGATTTACTCAGTACAATAGAATGACAGATTTCTTTATTAAAAGCAAACACAACTGTATTTTGTTTAGTTTCTATGCTTATGAAAATCTACTGGTACAATGTGGTATTAATTCTATCTCAAAAAGAGAACAACAATTTATCTGGAGAAGCAATTAAAATGAAATATTAGCTATGCAGAATTCTACTAGTCAGTAGAAGGCAATTCCAAATAATAAAATTATAAAATTAAATTTTCAATTATTAGTAACTGGGTGCTTGTGCTTGTAGACGCTCAGCTTAAGACAGAGTGAAAAACTTACCACTGAAATGGCAAGATGCTTTTTTTTTTCCTGAAATCAGACAAAGCCCAGGCTGCTGCTCATTTATGAAGTCTTACCTTTGCAGCAGAACATATATTTCTTAAGGAAAATAACTGTTAAGTAGCTTTTTTATTAACATTTATTTAAGAGAAAAACTATTACTAATTACATATTCAACATAGAACAAATTGAAGTGTTAAAAAAGTCTTGATCCAGAATTCATCCTGAACTAAGTCTTTGATTTTCTAGGTAAAAGAACACATTTTCTGCACTTGGTTTCTAGGCTTAATAAGGCAGAGTCCTGTGTGCAAATCAGCAGCTGTTCACCCATGTAAAAGGATGGACACATGCTACTGCACAAGCAGTATAGCTTTTGAAATCATTGTGATAGTAAACAGAAATACATAGCCTTCCTAAATATCCTGATAAGTTAATAAGAAGTTCTTCACATAATTATTATTAAAATATTTCTAGCCAATAGCTTTGTTACTCTGGAAGACTGTTACTATTTAGGTGGACCTGGGCAGATTTCTAGGCAGGTTATCTTTAGAGTTCATTGTACTCAATTCACTTGTTTTCCCAAATCCCATGTTACTTTGAGCAATTAATTATTGAGTGGCAGCGTTGTCTCATGTGCAGCAAATGAACATTGAAATTATTTTTCATTAAAAAACTAAGATGGCATCTTTGCATGCAACAGAAATGGAAAAGGAATGGAAAAGGAAATTATCTTAACTTTTCAGGGTTTTTTTCTCTTTGAAAGAGAAATTCAGAGGAGAGGAAACCCAGAAATATGTATTGAGAGACACATCTGCTGAAATGAGTGCAACTTTAAAAACTGAAAGACTATAAATACTTGTCATGTGGGTTTTTTTTTTTGTAAAACCACAAAACAATTGCTTTTCATACATAGCACATTACAGTGCAAAGACCAATGTAATTTTTTCTCCTGTTTCTTTTTCTTTCTTCCCTGATATTTCAAGCAGGTTTTAGAGTACTTAAATTACATACAATTAAAAGTGTCTGCTGTAAGAAGCAGTTATCTTAATAAGCAATGTAAGTGTAATACATTTAAGTGTTGTGCCTTTCAACTGTAACAGGGGCACTCAGTACTAAAACCACTAAGGCACTCCAGCATAAATGCAATGGTTGGAAACACAGCACTTATTTTAATAAAGAAGCACTGAAACCAAAGCAAGCTAAGTCAGCTTTTAAATATTTAATCATATATTCTAAAAATTTTAGGAACCAATTAAAAGGATCTAAAGAAGCAACTAGAAAAAATGTTACACATTTGTGATAATTAAATTTTTCCAAGTTTAAAATATCATGAGACTTCTCAGTTTAGACTGCACTTTATTTGCATAGAGATTCAGTTGGGAGCGAGGGGGTTGTGATTTCCCCAGTGTTAGTAAGCAGACAATGCTGACATAATTTGATAAAATGCAGTAGAAGAAGAATGTGAGAATGACCAGAAATTCATGATCAGATTTCTCCAATTTCATTTAGAAGCTGTTTAAACTTTAGAATACTCACTTTGGTTAGATTAGTTCTGCAAAATCACAGTGAAATTACTAGGAACAACACAGACTATTTTCATAGAAATGTCTGCCCTCCAAATAACTGGAGGTGTGCCCTTCATCAGCCAAAAGTACAGCAACAACTTACAAAGTGCATGGGATTTTATAGTGAGTACACCTGTAGCTTTATATATGAAATTGACAAAGCTGTTCACAGCAGATAAAGGCATGCTCTGGACCATCCATGCTCTTGGAATTTTAACTGGAATTGATTCTGAAGAATCCCAAATAAACAGAGTGCAAAGGGTGCATAACAAGTTCTAAGGACAGCCTGCCTAGGCTAGCACCATTCCACAGATCCATCTAAATCATAACAGTCTTCTATAGCAATATAACATTTCTGTAGAAATATTTTAATAATAATGTGAAGAACTGCCTATTAAACTATCAGGAAAGTTAGGAAAGCTATGTATTCTTATAAGCTCCAATCACATACATCAAAATACAGAAAAAAAAATTGTTCATTCTGTTGTAAAGGCCTGCACTTATGTAGCTGATCACTCTCCATTTCTCTGCCCTTTTTAAAAGGCTATACGTTCCTTTGAACTCCACAAAATCTTACAAAAGTATATTGCTGTAAATAACAGTAATTCAGAGTGATCACTCATGCTATAAACTCATTTTGTACTTGACACGATATCAGATAAATAGCATTCATGCATGCATCTCAACCATTCTCATATCACTTCATAATTTTGCAGGTGGACCATCAGTATGTACTGCCTCTAGGCAGTAGTTAAGGAGCTAAACTGTTTATTTCTTCTAACTACAAAGTATATGACAGCAAATGTTTACAATAAAAAGTTTGTTGTTTTTTTTTCAAATTATTGGACTAATTATCATTAGTCAGAGTTCAATTTTGCAGCAAGTCACTTCAGACTCAATATAAGAATAAAAAAAAATTGTTTAAAAATGACCAAACAAAAATACCTTTGAACCTTTAAAACCAGCATACAAGAACAATTTCTGGCTTTAAATGTCTGTTAGTATCTTTTGTATTGGTGGAAGCCTTCTTTTATGCTAGTAAAAGTAGAAATTCCCAAGACACTGTGTTAGAAAACTCCAAGTACAAAGTAATTAATCATTAAGCTTTAAAAGTGCCTGAGCCAAATATTAGTAAAAAGAGAATGTCATATTGCTTATCTAATAAAAATGCTCCTTGTTCAGCTGATAGGTTTGCTTTTTGTAAACCGTGGATAATCATTAGACAGTGACTTGCAATGGATTCAGCAAAGCATTAAGCAGAAGAAAGAGGAAGCACGATCCAAGTGAAGAACCACTATATGTTTTGCAAATCAGAGACCATAGCACAATTAATCCTTGATTGCCATTTCTTTTATTTTTACAGACGTATTTCATAGCCATGGCGTGATCAAATTTGACTTAGAAACTTTTTGGTTTCATCCTGTTCCAACTCTCAGATTTCTACTTTCTTTTCTACAATGTTTATTTCTGCTGGTCTGGACTGTCAAATTATCCTTCATTCAAATGTCTCCTGAAAATTCCCTTCTTTCAGTGTTGCATCAGTAGTATACTTTGTCTTTTATCTTGACCCATATCTTAAAAATTATGCTACAGCAGATCATATTATGCCAGTATCACACAAACAAAGAGCAGCAGTAGCACATCTGAGCCCTTTCTCAGACTTACTCCTTCCTACTTCCTAATAGTTGGATTTATTACAGCAAATTTACTTTTCTGGTACAGGACTGCTCTGTAAAGATCTTTTATTTTTACTGGACACAGGATGTTAAGTGTCCCTCAGCTGAGGAGGGCACTGAATTCAAGTTCCCCATATACTAAGGGGAATATACTAAGCATTAATATACTAAGAATTATCACCTTGTGCTACTGCATAAAAGGAAACACCACCACTAGCTGTTTGTAGTAAAAGGAGGTATACACATTGCTCATCTCACTATCAACAGACTTTCTGGATTGGTCTGTGTGGTCTATGTGGTCTGCATTGGTCTATGCAGAGGTTTCCAGCTGAAGACAAATGGTTAGGATGCATTAGGATGTTCAGTGCTACCAAGTTGGGAAAGATTTGGAAGCAAATTGCCTGTGCAAGTAGTACCTCACTCGCAAAAATTTAAGTGCCTGCAGGTATTAGATGCTAAAGAGTCACATTGTAATTTTGAGGACTGTGCCTGATATTTCAACTAGCTGCCTACATCCAGCCAAAATCCTTTGTGGATTTGAGCATATACATTTAAATATTACTAGTAATGTCTTCCTCTTTCTGCTGTGTCTGAATGCGATCAGGTGAAGATCCCTCTGGACTCCTGACAGCCTGCCATGTCACGCTTACAGAACATTGCTATACACATTTTGTTAGAAAATTGTAACATAACACTTGAAAAAACAAATTAGATTTCTGTTATATGTTGAGATGTCCAGAATCTGTCTCTTGAGCTACAGTTCCTTAAAAAGTACACTTTATGATTGCGCATTTTACAGCTAAATATTTAAGATGCAGCTTTATTTTCCTGATTTGATTAAATGGCCTATAACAGACAGAATTTCCTCCTTAAGCAGCTTTGTTATTTCAGAGATGTCAAATTGCATTCCCCTTGACTCTTTCGTTACTACTATGACCTACCTACACAGTTTGATATTGATATTTGGTATCAGTTTGGATATTACAATGGTTGTTATCCTTCCACTTTCCCCAAAATCACTAACTGAAATTTTGAGTTAGTTTAGCTTTGGATGACTAGGACATAAAAAACAAATCAAAAAAGTCAATGCCTTATGTGGGACAACAAGCAGCTCCTGTTTCAAGGTGCTATTAAAATTATGACTTCTGTTATAATTCCCAATAGCCTCTACAGACACTGCATTTTCATACTGGGAGGTGAAAGAGGCAAGGCAGAAAAAAGCTCTTCTTATCTCTCTGTTGACTACAATTTTATTGAGAGAAAGCTGGTATTGGTTAAAAATAGCAGAGATACTGCACTTCTTCATGTGTAAGTCAGAACACGGTTTTGGTCCAGTAAATGCCTCAGCACTAAAATTTCAAATACTCCTGTAATTACGCAATGAAAGGGCAAGCATTCTTTTGCAATGAAGAAATCAGTAAATTCTGCACAAATGTAGAAAACTAAGAAAACTACTGATTTGGTTTATCTCATTTTGGTTTTGAAGAACACAGGAGCATAAGAAGCATTTTTAGACTCATTAAACCCAAAAGATAAGGATACTAATACCAGATAACATTTTTATTAAAGCAGGAATCATTTTTGAATAAATTTTTCTCATGTATCAGGAACTTCAATGCACCTTTACTGCTGTGATAAATATTAAATTGAGGCCATCAGAATCTGATTTAATCTTCTGAAATTCAGAAAGCTAACTGATAATGAAGTGAAAAAGAAAAATCACACAGTACCGTCTGCTATGATCTTTGCTTAATTTAGCAGATTATATTTTCTGACCAGAAAAACCTCTCCAAAATTTAAAATGTGACCTTCAAATAATGCAGGTTTGTGTTAAAAAAAAATAAATTAAAAGCATTAATGTCGTGGAGGGAAAGAAGCTCTGAAATTAGATGCAGGGATAAAAAAAATTAAAAAAAAGGCAAGACTAAGGGAGGTGCCAGCATACAGTTGCAATTGTTGCAATTTGTTGCCATTCTCTACTTATCCTTTTTAATATAGAAGATAAGTGTCTAAAAAAATAATGACATGTCAGGATAATTAATGCAATTTAGGTGCTTCCACAGTTAATATCATTACACAAGAAAACAGTTATGATACTTCTTCTTGAGTATTAGGGGGAATATATAGAAAAATTGATTACTTCATTACTTAGATTTATCCAGGCATCCAGAGTAACAATACTTTTCTAATGACCTTTCTGAATGTGAGGAAAAATGTTTGTGCATCTTCTTTTAGAGGCTTATATCAAAAGAAATTGTCTATAAACTCAACAGAAATATTTCAGAATATTATACACTGCAAGATATGTCTGTGGATAACTGTAATTAACCAGTCAGTGTGTGCAGTGCCTACATACTGGATTTCATCTCAGTGCTATTAGAAAGTCAGTATTAACTTTATGCAACTTTTTTGATAGGGACTCTTTAATCAACAGTGAGCCAAAAATCTGCTTTTCAAATTTGTTCCCATACATGAAAACTCTTCTGTAAGCTGTTTTTTTTAGAGGAGAAATGTCCAGCAATTTCAAGAAGACATGCTTAGTTTAAACTGTACTTAAATTGGAATTGATGTTGATACCTACCTTTAAAAGTTCTCACATTTCCCTTGTCCACTGTAAATTCATTTCAAAATGCTAAATGGTATTTCTAAAATACATTGCTCTGTCTGCACAAACAAACTCAACAGGAGACAACAGTCCCTGTGGACTTGAAAAAATTCACTGAAATGAGGAGAAAGATTTACAGCCAGATGTGGGAGGAAAAAAAAACACCTTAATTTGTGGTTATGTGGAAGCTGTCATACTAATTTTTCCTGGGCTCTGAGCTAGTGGGGCACAAGCCATTTCTGATGTGAATCATGCAGCTGTATTTGTAAAGGCAGATCCAATTGTCTAGTAAGGCCACATGAAAAATGAACTTTTTAGCCTGGCCATTCCTACCTGTTTATAGGTTCTTATCGCTTTGGAACTGGGAAATGGAACTGCTTGAAAATCAAGGGGGTGATTTTCAAGCTGTGGGATGAGAAATGGCTCTTGACAGAGCAGAGCAATCTGACCAGCAGTTACAGCTGAACAAAAAGGTATCATTACAGAAATAAAGCTGGTGAATATCTAGCTTCTCTCTGGCTTGGCTAGTGGAGTTCAGGTCTGGAGTCAGAGTAATAGGCATTTGGAGCTGAAAGAAAAGTTGCTTCTGCTGCAAAAAAATAGTAATGATTTTCAAGATGTCAACAGGACCCTGTCATTCCCTGGACAGAAACACATTGTTCTTTTAAAAACTACTAGCTAAAAAAATGTAGAAACACATTTAATGAAACAGGGATAAACCCCAGAAATGGTTAATCAGATCAGTAGAAACTGTTCAGCATCTGCCTTGCTTGAGTTTATCAGAGAACATGGAGTTGTGTTCTATTCAAACCACTGGACCTGATCTTAGAAAACTATATACAAATAACTTACTGCTCTTAATCATGGCAATGTAGACATTTGAATAGAGCAAAATGGCCTTAAGCCAGTAGTTTCTGTAAGCTTCATTGACTAGGTCATGAACAATGAAGGCTGAAGAGGTCAAGGTGAAGAAGGGGAGTTAAAGACCCCTAGAGGGAGGCCAAAGACCGGAAACGACCACCTAATCCTGATGCCAAAAGAAGATGCTGGGAGGCTCCGCCCAGATGCCGCCTAGTCTCTGCCTAATCATTAATATGCATAATCAGATGTTGTAATCTTATTGCTATGCAAAACTGTATGTTGTAATCGTGTAGTGAAATGTATAAAATGGCTCATTTTGCACTGTTGATTCAAAGCTAGTTTGCAGCACAAGCTGGCTAGCTTTCCAGCACTGCTTGAATAAATACCTTTACTGCTAAAAGAACAAACTCTATTAGCAGTTCCTTTCATGCCAAGGTTTTTCGGCATCATTAAGGTACAGTTAATATCCATGAAGCATTTACAAATACTCATTCAAAAGTGCATGTGACTACTGAAAGCACAGAATACTAAAATTTAAACAATTCTAAGTACAACCTTAGTACCAAACTAGCAGTCAGTGATCATCACACTAGCTGCTTATTTTAGAACAAATACAACTTTAAAACACTAAGTAAAATTTATTTACTCATTATAGATCTTTCCCAAAGGCTGTACAAAATGTCCTTTTTATACACAGTGCAATTTTAAATGTTTTACATCTGACACAATTGCATAAAGATTTCAAAGTTGAATATACATTTAATAATTCTAATTATTTTTCCATGTGTTTGCATACTTACCAATATGTATAAACAATATAGATCAATCTTTTTTTCCAAAAAGTAGAACTCCAGATACTTAATTAGAACAAAATAATTTGTAGAACAACACTTCAGGGAAGGAGAAAATACAAGTGAAAACACACAGCATATACATATTTTAAAATAACTGACATTTTAACAAGATTCATAAGCAAGATAATTCTGAACTCACAATACTGCATTTGAAAGTTCAGGTTTTAACCTGACTTAAAATGTACTCATCTAAAAAATTAAAACTGCAACTGTAACAACTGGAATTATGTTCAACATGCTCTATTAAAAAAAAAAAAAACTAAACAAACAGACAAACAAATACCAACAAAAAAAACCCAATCTAAATTCAAATTAAACTAACTGAGACTTTTAACTAGTTTTTCAGGCAAGCTTTGAATCAGACATAAAGTCATTGAATAAGCTAATGTTATTTAGAGTTTGAACACTGGTATGCTTACTTTGAGACTGCTGTTAAAAGGCAGTTAATTTCTGTAATTGCAAGTAATTCTTTTAGCATAAATGTAGCAGTGGCAACTAGTAATCTTATCAAATTAGTTTTAAAGTCTAAATTTTACTTAAGGGTGTTTTTACCCTTGGATATTTACTAGTTATTTATAGATAAAAAAGCCAGATACATACAGGGGGGAGGGTACATTTTTTTATTGTGTTGGACAATGAGAATAAAATAGATATAGTTTTAAGAGGGACAGGGCTAATTTACAGAAAGTAGTGCACAAACTAGTATACAATTTGCATGGCAATATATAATTATGAGGGTTTTTTTTAGATTTGGTAAAATATTAAATGCAGTATACCAATACATGTTCTAAACTGTATTGCATTGAAGTCCAGTTTGTTCCCCATACGAGTCACCATCACTGGACTTGCACATCTGAGATCAGAGTTCATGTCTTTATATATCTTAGTAGAAATTCTTAACTCAGAGGGTGGTGAAGCACCAGAACGGGTTGTGAATGCCCCATCCCTCAAAGTGTTCAATGCCATGCTGGATGAGGCCCTGAGTAACCTGCTCTAGCAAGTGGCATCCCAGCCCATGGTAGGTCTGGGGAGGGGGTTGGAACTAGATGATCTTTAAGGTCCCCTCCAACTCTAACCATTATATTATTTTATGATTCTATGAAATTAAAATTATTTTCTTATTATATTTAAACATTTTATCTTAAATGTCTTGTTGATTCCTTATTCTAGATTCATGTGACATTTTTTACGACCAAAAAAAGCTACCACACAAAGATCACTGTATTTGTTTTGGTGGCTAAAATATTACTGTGACTTGAAAATATACTAACTTCATGCAGTGCTTAACTTAACAGTAATGACAGCAGAGCCTGACTATTGCAGAAGTCAATAGCTGAACTATAAATGAAAGGTCTTCAAAAAAAGACAAAGGGAAAGTTAGGATCACAGCCTCTATTAAGAGCTAATAGAATAGGTTGACAAACTCTTCTTAAATCAGTATCTCTCACTCGTGAATATTTATAAAAGTACTTTTCCATGTTTGAAAATTTGCTTTACCTTATTAACCAAAAGGTGTTTTAGATTGTTGCAACCTGACATAAAGTGAACAACTGAACAGGAGAATTAACAGGATACGACTTTCTTGGCAATTGCAGAAAACTTTTAAAGGTCCTATTTGCAGATGAATGTTTCAGGAATCTTGCTGGGAGATGGGTTACATTTTGAAAGTTTTCCTTTTTAGATGCAATTGCACAAAGCAGAGTGATGGATCAGAAGTAGGCCACATATTGCTTTTTTTCAAAGGAGGAGAGAGTGTGTATGTGTGCTAATGCAAGACAGAAATTTTCTGAGAATAGTTAAATACTAATGTAGTATAATGAGAAAAATTACAAAGTATTATTACGTCACTAAGATACAGTAATATCTTCTTTTATTCTCTGGAATTGGTTCCTCTTCAAATAAACCATATACGCTTTACTTTTCATGCAGTAACCGCAGAGGGTTAAACTCTTCTTCTAATAGCACTCAGAATTCTGAGTAATTTCTCTGTAATTTCCTGGGGTAAGTTTTACCTACATTCTTATTTCCTTATGCTGGAAATATGGAGAAACCACTTTCATTTCAAGAAGGTGCTAATTAAAACAGGGCTACTTATTGAAGCTAGTAAATTTTGCACTCAGAAACTAAAGCCCATGACGACACTTTTTGAACATCTTTATCACTGGTCAATGTGAACAGAAAGCCTAACAAAACAGCCATTAGAAGGAAAGTAGTAGATTAATACTTGAAAAAGTATCATCAAAATGTAGTGTTTTCTATTTTCTAGCACTTTTCTAGTTCACAGTGAAGGAAATTTTTATTCTCACAAATAATATCACCTTGCATAGGCAAACTACAAAATATGGCAGGTTTTGCAAACAAATTCATTGAACAGAGATGAGAATACTGGAAAATTCTTCCTAAAGTCATGGAGTTGCTATTTCTACATGATAACAGTCTTCAAAGTCCATGAACGCTAAAAGTGATCAGATAAAGAAAAAAATATCAAGAAAACTGCCCCCCAGCAGGCTATCAGTTCTATTTCTCTAAATCACAGAGAAACATATGTAACTTAAGGTCCCATCCTGATGAGGGTCAGTATTTAGAGTGTGCACCTGGACCAGTGATATGCTGTGGTTCATGCAGCTAAGTGCATCCTAGCAGAACGACTCTACCACAGTCAATTATTTTAAGCCATATTCACAAACTTTCTTACTTTTACAGTGTCCTTCATATCTACTGTTCAGGAGAGAAATATTAGACATATGAAGGCAAGATATACTCAGTTTTACAACATAAAAAAACTTGAGAATGTTAGGAAAGTTCCAGTTCACTAAACATGCATTGATTTCCAGTGGAAGTCAATGCAATGTATTTCAAATCTGAGTAAAATGTAGGTCTAAACTGATAGCCTTTGTTATCAGTTGATTTGCTAATATGCAACTGTGCAAATCTAGATCAAGGATTAGTTTTTTTCATTCACATCTACTACTGAACGTCTTAATTTCAGAAATGCTGATATCAATTCCCAGCTGATGTGGTTGGACACCATTAACAAGTTAAGGGTTGTTTCCCTTCTTGAAGTTGTGATAGTTTTGTTTCCCTCAATAGCAATTTTTATTTCAGTATTTTTTTCTCTCTCAGATTTCATTCAAGTAGGCAAATTAAATTAAAGATCTTTCCTAGATCAAATTTACTTTATATGCTACTGGTGCTATTGCCCAGTCATTGTTCTGTTTATTTCTAAAAGTTGTTTTTTATCCTGACATCTCTCTAGACTATATATTCTGTAGGCAATATCTAATCAGATTTCTCTAACTTGCCTCTTTCTGTGTTAATTTTCTTCTCCTCGCTAAAGTTTTATCTCATAATATTAATTTCTCAATTCTTTAGTTGCTGCTATCCAATAAATACCAACATCTTCCCACTTTTTCCTCAAGGCCCTCTCACCACATGAGTTTTTTTGCCATGCTTTTTTTCCCTCAGGCCTTGAGACTATCAATAACCCATGTAAAGCAGATACAACAATAAATAAAAAATGAGTTTTACCTAACATCATTTCCTTTGGTCAAATCTCTAAATATTGCAGGTTTACATTAATGCATCCATGGCAAGATGTACAAATAAATTCATATCAAACTTAGAAAAGCAGGTTTTTAACAGACTTTAGCAGGTTATGGACTCTGCCTCATTGATGTCAATGAGCATTTCAACAGTTCTGCAGCAGTATTAGTAGAGTGGAGATGTCCAAATAGCATAACAAAGAGCTCCCAACATGTCCATACTTTCTGTACCACAACTGCAAAGTCTTATGAAAGGCTGGCCACACTGAAGGGAAAGAATTGGATCTTTCTACCTTTGCATTTAGCTGAGGACTGTCAGGGCACAGGGAGGGAGAAGAGAAGGCTCTGGGGAGACCTTATTGTGGCCTTTCAATATTTAAAAGGGTCCTATAAGAAAGATTAAGTCAAACTTTATCAGAACCTGTGGTAATAGCACAAAGGCTTTAAAATAAAAGAAGAAAATTCAGATAACTGAATATAACAAGGGCAATTTATGATGCAGGTGGTGAAAAGCTGAAACTAGTTGCCCAGACAGGTTATAGATGTGCTATCCCTGGAAAACAATGAGAGAAATGGATATGAAACAATGAATAGTGAGTAGGGATTATTTTTTCAAGCAGATTAAAATCTAGTATGGGACACAAAAGATACATCACAAAAGGTATTGCTCAAAGGAATTTATCAATATCTCCCTGTTAAGCCTACAAAATATGCTGAGTACAATAGGCTAGCAACTGTTCTCTGCCCATAAAGCCAAGGATTGAGCTTGTCTCCATATGGTTACAACCTACCTTCTTCTCCTACCACAGGGAGATATATTTAATCTATGCTGCCAGCTGGGAACAGCCCCTTCCCTATGCTCTTCACTTAACTTGTACCTGGGCACCATTTCAGAGCACACCAATTTGACAGAAACTGAAACCATACCAGCATGAATGCCAGCAGAGCAGTTGTGGAGAGGCACAAGGAGTGATACCCCGGCCAGAGTGTTAGCCCTGATTTGTTTATGGTTTAGCCATAGCTGAAATGTCTGAATTGGGGGTGATTAGTCTGGTAAGGAATGACCTGCTGAAAAAATGTAATAACGTGATATAAGCAGCTCATGTTGGATTCTTAAAGCCCTGTTTTCCACAATATCTATTACAAGGCTGTATCTCAAAGTAATGGAACAGAAGAAATGAGATAGTAAATATAAATGCCAGAAATTATTCATGGTTATATGTTCCTCTGAAATATTTAAAGGTCTGTTACATTTCGTATTAACATAGGTTCTTATGTTTTATATTGTGATTCACCTATAATCCAAGCATTCTTGAGTCAACAACCATGATGAATCTTCTAATGAGACAGCGGTGCTTGGCATTTTATTTTGCTCAAGAAGTAATGATCATGGTCTACACTCTAGAGGCTCTAGTTCATTTTCCAAAACACTAGGTATCATTCCAGTGGCACACTCTCTTCAACTTTTATTATCTCCTAATATTAGTCTACATGTTAAACAGACAAAAAAAACCCCAAAACAGGACTACCAGTATGTTGCCCATTATATTCCAAATTAATTAAGTTTATATAAACTTATCTTTGCTCCAATAGGATTTTTTTTTTTTTTATGAATGAGGTTTAACATAATTGAAATCTTCAATTGCAGCCTTACTTTAATTTCGTGTGTAGCTGTAGAACTCACAATACTCTGTGAACTCCTGGAATAACACCTCGCAACCAAGTGCATGAATAACTATAGAACAGGTAGGCACTAACCACATGAACTTGAACAGCATGTCAGCAAGGAACAAGCTTTGAGGCATGTGTACAAAATGTTCACAAATGTTCATGTTGCTAATTAGACTGAGTTCTGAAATAGGTATGAAAATATGTGACCAGCCATTTCATTTTTCACTACGGTAGAATGAACTTGTTCTGTAAATAAACAGACTTGAAATGATACTTATTTAACATCAATGAGAGTACTACATTTAGAAGTGCAATACAATTGGAGTCTATTTGCAATAACTGGACAGTAAGTGGCAAGTACATCACATAAAATTAACAATTATGGATTCTCTTATGAGTTACTAAATGCTGATTCTTTCTTTTCTGTTCCTGGTGGGAGAAAATAAATCTAGGGTTGTGACACTGAAGAAATAAGTATTTTGTTAGCTGCTGCTCCATGGGGTCACTACCAAACTGCAAGTAAAGCTTAATAGTGATAATGTCAAAAAAAAAAAAATGTTCTCCAGTCAGTGCAGTTTGTTCAGGAGGCTGCAAGCCATGAAGTGGTGCATGAAAATTAGCATTCACATTTTACGTAACAAACATGTTCTAGTTTTTGGTAAAGTGTCAAATTCAACAATGTACCAGAACATAATCAAATATGGGAATAAAAGTGCTAATTAAAATATCTCTTCCTTCAATCTCACTGTTGTTTCATTAGCTTTCCCTCAATTTCTTAAAATACCAAATGCCTTTCAACACAGTTCTAATACAGTGGCAACAATTAAAACACTCATTAAAGCAACTTTTGAACAAAATATATTTCAACTCACAGTACTGCACTAATTAATGACTTATGGAGGTTTTTCCCAAAAAACTCTTTAGAGGTTGCCTCCACGTTATAACTTCAGACACTAAAAGAGGGAAACATTGGAATTTGTGCCAAAAGTACAAATCACAGTTCATATATTTCTGGAGATCTGTAACCATTAATCTTGTCAATTATAAGCAACTAGATTCTGGAGAGTGAGAGAATTTCATGGGTCTTTGAAGGATGTGCAAAATCCCCATCTGCAGACTAGACAATCCCATTTTCACCTTTTATTTCAGGATAATCTAGATGTTCTTTATAATACAAGAATGAGCAAACTTACAAGTCTGCTTAATAAAGTCAATTGCTTTGTCCATATGATCACCTCTGTGGCTTTAGTAATAATTAATGTAATTAAAATGAATTGATTAATGTAGCCCAGTTGCCTCACAGCAGACAACTACAGACAATAAATACATTACAGAAAGTTTTCTATCTTTTTTTTTTTATTTCAGTTAAGTGATTTTTCAATAGTACTAAAATCAATGTGCAAGGGCTTTCTGTAAAGAATTTATCTCATTTTTACAGCTGATATAACTGGCATATAAAATGTGTATTGTAAATACTTCATTGCTTATAAGTGCTTTTCATTTTTTCTTCCTTTTTGTGTCAACAGAGCCACTGCTTTTAGTATTTCTCATGATACTATAGGCTACTTGCTAAAAAAATAGGGGAGGTAAACGAAACTAACTTCTGATTACTTCTGCCTCTCAATAGGGAGCATTTTTTTTCACAATATTGAAATATTGTGATCCTGCTCATGGTTAAGAAATTTCATTCAAGAAATTTCACATTTTCTCTGCAAGAATAGGATTAATAATGACTTTTTAATTAAAAAAAAAAAGTGGCAGAAAAAGGCTTGCAACAGAAATTGCATGCTATATATTCCTTCACTGCCTCCAAGTTTTTAAAACCCGCAGAAGTGAAGTAGGTAGTAATTAATTTCATAAAGTACATGAACATTTTCAGAAATAAAACTGTCAATAACTTTGACAAGATCCAGAAAAATATTTAGTTACAGCTGTAGGAGGAGGAAATTTTTTATAATAGAACTTCCATTTTGCATCTGAATTTTGGGACAAAAGACATGAGATAGATACAGTTCAACCTCACAGATCTGTCTATTTGAAAACTGAAAAAGCTACTCAAATATGAAGTTGTTTGTGTCACATGACATATAAGAATATTTGAGAAAGTGGATTTTCGTTATCAGTGAAGCAATTTATAATAACAAAGATAGTGAAAACAGAATTTCAACTTCAAAGGAGTTTGAAGAATGAACAAAACTGTAGCTTTTTAATATTTAGCCATCTAGAAAAATTCTAATTCAAATGTTATGTGACATATCTTTTTTTTTTACAAGCTATCTGCTAAGACTTTTATCAATGTTGCAATTTTTTTTTTAAATGAATTTATACTTATACTGTTTACTTGAGATATGTGCCTTGGCTTCACTTTTACTCCAAGGAAATTCTGTAAATTAGAAAATTATTTATTTGTACGAAGGGAAAATCTAAAAGTATTGGTAAAACTGTGTCTGCATGTCCTAAGTAATATATACATATTATAAATAAACGATAAATAATAAATTATAAATATTTGAGAAAATTATTTCAATTGGAATACAGCCTCAATACCAAAAATTAGAGTGTGAAAGATGTGCTACAAACAATATGTTCTGCTCAAAATCTGACAGAATATAAAACCTGAGCTGTCTCAGTTTGTGCCCAGAAAAACCTACACAGAACAACTATTGCAAAAATATCTTTGTCTCAATTTTGTCTCAACTTTCAACCTTGAACATAATTATACAAGCCCTTTGCTGTATGATATCAAAACTGAAAATTTTACAGAACCTATTGACTTCTGCACTAAGAAATAAATTGCAAGTCTTAAATACAAACAGAAATTTATTCTTCAACACAGGAATAACACTCCCTGCTATTATATAGTTTTTAAATTGCATATTTTTGATAATCATATATGTCTTCATGAATAATAAGAGAGTAAGGAAAGATGAAGACCTTTGATACTTGGTATTGCGAAAGTAATGAAATATTTGTTTTCTGTGAACATTGCTTCTCCTCATAACTCTAAATTATTGTATTTTCATTGGTTTTAACTACTGAATATATTAAATGAGAACAAAAATATTTTTCTTATGAAAAAAGGTACTTCCTCCAGAAAATTTCTGTATAGACTTACGTAGTTTAACTAAAAACAGGGTTGTTCTTTAAAAGATACAACATTAGAAATGAGAAGGTTCATGAAACTACTGCAACTTTTTTCTTCCTCATGACCCTTTTCTTGACTATTCCTTGCTGAGTTTTGCATGGTCCCACAAATGCTACTTGAATATCCCAAATCCTCATGTACCTTTAGTTTCCCCCTTCTCGTCAGTTATGAAAATCCAGGTGGTCCACTCCAAAGCTATGTGTTGTTAATGGCCTGTCAGTTAGTGACTGGAGACTTTTAGTCTTTGACCATGTATCCTTTATCCCTAATCTACTAAGTTCATGTCTCTATGTGGTTTTAGTTAGCACCTTGCTCTTCACTTATTGCTTTTTGCCCTGGAAAGGCCCTTGATAGGATAGACTTAATGAAGAAGGAGCTTACACTTACATCATGTTCTTCACTCTATGAACAAAACACTAACACATGTGCAGACTTTTTATTCTTTTTTTTTTTAGAATTTTGCTCTGCATTCTGTTCACATATCATTGTGAACACCATAGTTAAAACAGGAAGGTAGCTTGATGAATGACCCTTAAATGTTATATTCAATCAATATTCACACTTATGCATTGACTGGAGAAGCCTCTGGATCACAGTATCAAATGGTCTTCCAACTCTTAATTGTGTGCAGGTTAAGTAAATTTAGTCATATATTTTAAAATGTATGCATACATATCTGTGTAAACATTCACACAAACCTTTCAAGTCAGTTCTATAGTAGAGGGCACAGTAACTGCAGAGGTGTGCCTTTGGCAACACATTGGCAACAAAAGAAAGAGAGTAGTTTGAAAGAAGTGACTGGCCTTTCAGGAAGAATGGCTACCTAAACACCCTTATTCTGACAGAAGCTTATTTGATTTTCATTTTTCTTCTTCATCTTTTCTTTCTTGAAATAAACAAAAGGTCAAAATTTACATAAACAAGAATGAGTCCCAAATGTGGCCATCTGAATAGACAATTTCTAATACAGGAAAATGTAAGTGCTATACAATTTTGAGAGGTTCTCTTGACACAGTTAACTATTCAGAATATTCAAATTATTTTAACTATTCAAAATACTATACAGAACTTTTGACAGCATAACTCCTTTACAGGGGTTTTGGATACCTCCTTAGAAAAGGCCATTAATTCTGTTATCTTGAGGATCTCTGTAGACACAACAATTGTAAAACAATTTGAGATTCCATCTGTGTCTTCATATTAATTAATTTATTTTACTTAATATAATTGGAAAAGTTTTTTATTCTTTTATTATTATTATTTTATTTTATATTATCCAAGATTTTCTCTCTGAAAAGCATAATTAAAAACCTCAAAGAAAAAAAAAAAAAAACAAAAACAAAACCACCACATGAAAAACCTGATCTGAAATGAAGTTTGGGCAAGTCCAGATTTTAGTAAAATTTTGATCTTTTTATTTTGAGATGTCAGATTCTGCTAACGTACAGAAAAAAAAAAACCAACAAAAAACACTAGCCTCTGGTAGCAGAGACATTTTACTGTTCTAAAGAAAATAACTTTAGAATTTGATTTTAACTATTTTTCCAATTATTAAAACCGGAACAGTTACTGCAACAGATTCATTTGTAGTAATATTTTCTTGCAACTCAGGAAAAAAGTGGCTACTCAGAAGTATTTCAGACTATTTTCTACCTTCTCTATAAATTTTACAAAGACTGAGTTGAGACTGAGAGAAATTCCGAACGACAAATTGCCTAGCACTGTAAAATATAGATCAAATTTCAGTTTCATTTTCACCATGGTAATGACACAGTAGCACTACTGGTTTAGGATGAAAATAAATCCAAATATTCTAAAACGGTCTTTATGTTCCTTGCAGTTTGTCAATCTCATTATTTGCCATCCATTTCTTATTTCCTTTGGTTAGATGTCTAGGTGTCGAAGCAGATAGAATTTGTGGGCATTTTTCCATTTTGTTGCAAGGGCTGGTTTTTCATTTTAAAGTTTAAAGAAGGTATGAAGCACAGTTTTCATAAAAAAAAATAAATCTTTAATTGCAAAAAGAAAAAAGAACAAGAATAGAAAGCTTCTGTCACCACAGAGTAACACAGCATGACAAAATATTATTTTTTGCTTTGTATCTTGTTCATGAAAAAGAAAATAGGAGAGATTATTGTAAGTCGAAGCAAGAGGCTGATAGTGGTGAATGAAGAGTCAACAGTGAAAGGTGTAAAATTATTTGTAACTTGATTTAGGTTTAGCACACATTAAGCACACATTGAGCTCTCTTGTGTAAAAATCCAAATCAAATTATAGAAATAATAAACCAGAACTTTTAAATACATCGTCTTTCCTTGATGTATCTGTGGAGAGAGGAAAAAATACATGCCTAAGTACAAACCTAATATACACATAAATGCACACTCAGAGATGCCTACTAAATGCAGAAGAAAAGAGGCAGGTTTTTTTCCCCGTAAAAATTACCAAAATTAAAAAAAAAAAACCAAACGACTTTTTAAATAGACAACTGAGCAGAAGAAAGAAAAATAACACCTGCAATGAAGTTAAAGGATATCAGATTAGCAAATTGGAATATAACATTCAAATGTGTAAAATGATTTATAATATTATCTGTTTCTCTGAATGGCTACAAGGCAATAGGTAAATTGATAGTAACTAGAAATACATATGAAATATGGTTATTCCCCTTAAAAATTTTTTCTAAGTTTTTCTAACCAATAAAACTGTTTTGAAGGTACTTTCAAAAATCCCATGTGGTTCAGAATGAGGTTTTGTTGCATTAGTGCAATTTAGTAGTGACATTGAATTTCATAGTAGACCTCATTTTAGACATGCAATCTATAATTTTGCTTCAAGGAAGAAATCATACCTTTCCATATTTTAGGTTATAGATATTTTTGTAAATTTGAGATACTGCTATATATCAACAAGAACATCATAAATGTCTTGAATTATTTGAACTCTTAGACCATCACAACTTCAAGCTCAATTTAATGTGACACATATTTATCTAAGTTTCTATTAAAAATTTAAAGAAATAACAGACTAGATAAATTTACCCCTTACCTGCTAGGTTGCAGCTTGACTTAGAGTCAGATATTCAGTTTCTTGGAACTTGTGAACTTCTCCTGTAAGTAGGACAGAAAACTCCTCTCAAAGGTTTGTCTATTAAAAAATGAGGAGCCAGAAGTCAAGCTGGTAAGTAACTGGACAAATGTCAGAGTCCAAATTAAAAAAAAAAAAAAAAGAAGCTTTTTTCTTAAATTTTTGATTGTTGTTTAAAGGTCTGGAATAATTTTAAAGAAAGACAGATTACACTTATACCATTTATAGTAAATTCTAAGATTGGAATTGGAAGGGATTACTACTTCATGATTTCATATAAGTTTGCAAAGAGAGAAAACTAGAACACAGAGACTAGGCATTCTCTTTATTCTTTTTTTTTCCCTTCTTATTCCACTCAAGAAATACTATTAGATTTCAGGTTCACAAACCAGGTCTGAGATCACCAGTTTTTTCTTTTCCTCTCACTGTAACAAAATTGCCTCCAGAGCTCTGTAATGTTAGGTGTTAATTATGTGCTGCAATGCAGTACATACTCTGAAAAGCAATATTGCCTTTGTCATTTGTGACTGATTACCCAATTCTGCCTGTGCTTGAAAGAAGTTATTTCCGGAAATTTGCTTTGTAATTCAGCTCATGTGTCTGCTCATTAGTTTCTTTCAAGCTGCATCATTTTGCATACTTTATCACACAGACAACAGAAATGTAATGCTAGCAAATGTGATCACTGATATACACTTGGTCAGCCCGGCAGTATTCACATAGAGTGCAATACTGTCTCTGCCTCTTAACAACAAGCTTTTCCCTGGCAACAGCTGTTGTGAAGGAGTGAGCACTGTATCCTGAGTCCCATTCAGTGAGCAAAACTCACTTTGTTTTAGCCTCAGAATTAATAAGTTTCTGGTCATTCCTTCAACAGAAAACATCAGTCTATCAGCACTGCACCCCAGCATAGATGTCTGCTTTAAGTACGTGCAGTGGGTTTAGTGAGGTGACTTTTCAAGCATAGCTATCAAAAGTAACTGATACCCTGTCCATAAGCAAATGTTCATGTGTTTCACCTCTGCACTGAGTCTCCAGCTCTTGTACATTAATCACCTCAAGTCTAGTGACTTTTATACCTATTTACTCTTTCAGGGTTATCTTAGCAAGAAAACCCTAGAAGCATCATTTGAACTTATAGGTTAATTTTCCTACCATGTAACCCAAAGATGAGTTCTTTGAGATTGCATTACTATTTCTCTTTTTCTGGGAGAGCAATTCTCATACAAATGTTCTGTGCAAATGAGTGAGGTATCCAAAATATAGAAGAAACTTCAAGATGTGTGTGGTTAGTGTTAACTGTTAGGGCACAGGCCACTCAGCAGCAGAATTTCTGCAAATTTTGAAGCAATACTCAGTTGCTCTGTTTCTACTGATGACTTTAGTGTGTGTTCCAAAGAAACAAACAGCCAAAACCAAACTCCACATTTACTCTAATCAGACTTACTCCTAATTGAATCTGGGGACCCACAAACTCAACATTGCCCTACAGCCTACAATTGTGAAAGAAAGAACTGCCTACATGCTGTTTGTTATTGACTAGATATAGGCTGAATAAGAATTCTGCACCCATAAATAAAGCACAATATTTAAATATATAATTATAACATTATATTATATGTTATATGTTATATATAACATGTAATAAGAATATTACATACATATTTTGCAGCACTGATTTGTCCTCCAGTACAAATGCTATCCACAAAGTATTTTGATTTCCACCTCAGCATTTTATATTTTCCAGAAATTAACTGTTATTAACAATAATTCAGTTCAACAATTATCTTATTGACCATCAATAACTTTCAACTCAAAAGATCATAAATACCATCGCTTACTGAAGATTACTGAAGCCTGAAGCCTTCTAAATGTGTTTTCTATGCTGCAGAATATGCAAATGTATTTGTGAAGCTGTGTTTAACATTCATGCATTTTATCAGTTTGGGTAGGCTCCTATGTGGTGGTGTAATACAACTTGTTTTCTCCGATACACCTGATTGTTTATGCCAGTAGTAATCTGGTTCCACCTTGATTCCACAATAATGACACACAGACAAAGGAATACTTAGCCTGGAATAGTCCCCCAGGTACAGATCTTTTTAGTAGTTGTGGATATTTAAATCTTGTTTTGTAAGTCCAGAAAACTGTAACATGTTGGGGAAAAAAAAAAATATTATTAACAGAAGGACTTGTCCAGCAAGCCCTGGGCAGCAGATACTGAAACAGGTTCCTCCTTTTGATAAGACAGGAGCCTGCCACGAGAGGATGTCTTGGGGACCAGGACTGTTTACAGCTATCTCTGTGTATTAGCCCTGTCTCCCCTTGCAAGATATGGAAGATGTTACAAGATATCTAGAAACCCTTTATTCTTCCTCTCCAGGTGGTCCTGATATGGAGAAGTGCTTACACATATGATGAAATACAGTGACTGGATTTCCTAAGCCCTAGTTAGCATAACTTGTCCCCCTCATTAACATATCCTACCTCCTCATTAACATATCCTGCTCCTCAGTTCTATATATTGTAACACCAGTGATCAATAAATGTCTCAGTTTCTACCCTCAAACTGGGATCGTATAAATTATGACCGACCAACAGTAACAAGCTGAATCTGTGTGTAAAAATCACCCGTTTTTGCTTCTGAACAATTCATGAGGAAAGATTGAAAATTACTTCAGGGGATTTTTTTGTCCAACCTCCTGCTCATAGCAGCATCAGGTCTGAGGTCAGACCAGGTTGCTCAGGGCTTTATCCAACTGCATATTGACACCTCCAAGAACAGAGTGTCAATCAAATATCATAAAACTTATTTTGCTGCTTGATGTCCTTGAGGAGAAAAAGTTTTTCCTTATATCCAGTCTAAAATTCACCTGTTTCAACTTGTGACCACTTCCTATTACTGTCCCATCATGTACCACTGTAAAGAGCCTGAGTTTGTCACTGATTAACTCCTTACAGGTATTAAGATGCAGCTGTTAGCTTCATTCTGGAGCCACCTCTTCTTCAGCATGAGCAAGTTCCAGTCCCTCAGCCTCTTCTCTTGGGAAAACTTCTTCACCTCTGACCAGTTTGAGGTTTTTCTGTTTCAGTTTATCAGTGCCTTTCCTAGGAGGTGTGGAGGTGGGGATGGCAAGGCTGGATGCAGTATCTAAATGAGGTCTCTCAGGTGCCAAGCAAAGGGGAAAAGTCCATCTCACAGGCTCACAGATTATTCTGAGTTGGAAGGGACCCACAAGGGTCATCAAGTCCAACTCTTAATGGCCTGTGCAGAGGTCAAACCTTTAACTGTGATCAAACCATGCTAGTAAAGTGTTATTACACTATGCTCTAGCCAACTGAGCTAATCTCTGTCTTGGCTGTATTCCTGGGAATGCTATGGAGGATGCTGTTGTCCAGGGCAAACTACCAGCTCATATTCAGCTTCTGTTGGCCATGGTCCCCAGATCTCTTCCAGCAGAGTTGTTTCCAGACAGACAGGGATCAGGCAGTGTCCTTGCACTGGTTCCCTACAGGGAAGAACTTTGCATTTGTCACCTGCAAGCCTGATAATTGCATTCTCTGTAATCTCCTCCAAGTCCTTGATAAATCTATTAAACAGGACAGATCAGTTTTGTACTCCATGTGTCAACAGCATCAGTTGAGGGCCACCCCATTTACCATCTAGCTATCCAGACCCTACAGTGAAAACTTAAGATTAAAAGGAAAAAAATAACTGTGGGAGATAGTGTTGAAAGCCCATCTAAAGTAAAGAGAAATGATACCCCTTGCTCTCCCCTCATCCATATACCTACTTAGAATCACAGAATATGCTGAAGTTGGAAAAGACCCACAAGGATCATTGAATCTAACCCTTAGCCCTGCACAGGACCATGCCCAAGAGTTACACCATGTGCCTGAGAGTATAATCCAAACACTTCTTAAACTCCGTCAGGCTTGGTGCTATGACCACTTCCCTGGGAAGCCTGTTCCAGTGCCCAGCCACACTCTGGTTGAAGAACCTTTTTCTAACATCCAACCTACGCCTCCCCTAACACATCCTCAGGCCATTCCCTCGGGTCCTGTCACTGGTCACCACAGAGAAGAGATTAGTGCCTGCTTCTTCTCTTCCCCTCACAAGGAAGTTGTAGACAGCAATGAGGTCTCCCCGCAGTCTCCTCTTTTTCAGGCTGAACAAATCAAGAAACCTCAGCCACTCCTCATACAGCTTCCCCTCAAGGCATTTCACCATCTTCTTTGCCCTCCTTTGCGTGTTCTCTAATATCATAATATCTTTCCTATATTGTTGTCCCCAAAACTGCACACAGGACTCAATGTGAGGCTGCCCCAGTGCAGAGCAGAGCGGGAGAATCCCCTCCCTCGACCAGCTGGTGATGTTTTGCCTGATGCCCCCCAGGACACAGCTGGCCCTCCTGGCTGCCAGGGCACTGCTGACTCATATTCAACTTTATTGTGCCACTGAAGAAAAGGTACATATCACAATTTCTACAAAGTGATGAAACGTTCATCCAGTCTTCACTCTGGTGACCAACATGGTCAGTTTAATGTTCAGACAGTGCTTGCAATATCCAGGGTAGGGCATAGGCACATTTGCAGCTCACTGCACAGTGAAGTAGATGTTGACTTATATTTAAAAAAATGTTTCACCTGTAGCTTCATAGACCAACAAGTCTGTGTGAGTTTTGTTGATTGGTTTGCTTTATTGTTTTGTTTAGTTTTTTGGTGTTTTTCTGACATTGCTTGTGTCAGGACACAGGCACTGCATTAGGCTAACACAAAGGCCTCAGCACTCACCAGGTTTTGTCCAGATGCTAAGTAAGCCAGACTGATGGCTTTCACTTGAGTGGAATGACAACAGAGAAAATTCCCTAAAAAGTTCATGTACATATCTTAATCACTTTACATAATTTAACCTGAAAGTGCTATTATCACTGAAACCAAACTAATATTAGTCCTTTTATTATACAGATATTTCTTTAATTCTAACAATAAATTTGGGGGTTTGCATTGGTACAAATAGTTTTTGTTTAAAAGATTTAGAGGATAAATACATGATGAGAATTCAAACAATCTATTCTATAACTTGAATGGAATTAATTGGCAACACTTGTTTTGGTTGTGTTGTTTTGTTGGGTTTTTTTCCCCCAAAAAAGCTATCCTTTCCAGCAAGATGTTCTTCTTTTTAACTGACAAAACTGAACACACATCTGTGTTTGTAATAGCATAGGTTTTCCATTCAAATGCAAGAGAAAAGAGGACAAACAAAGCTCCTGTTTTTCTCAATGACTGGGAAACAGAATTCTACATCGGTTTACAGTTGTAAGTAGGATGTTGACCAGTTGGAGAAAAAAAAACTAAATGCATTCTCTCTTCTCCTTTAGATGACTATATTTTTCTATTTTTCTCCTCATTTTAATCTAGACTACATCTGCTGCTTAAGAATTAGATTCAAAATAAATTTCCGGCATATCCAAAATCCAAGCAGAAACGATAAACTAAATTATCCAAAGCTTTGTGAAAAATATACTGAGCTCTGAGAAAGAGGACTGTTGACTGCTTAGTGCAAGTCATTAAACAATACAACCCATTCCAATTTAGACTCTGTAGGCAAGATGATAAGAAACAGCAGCTCTTGTAGTTTCATTTATGCTGGATATCAGAGGAATGTGCAGGCTAATGTTAATGGAGGATAACTGTCCTGCACAATCAATTAGAGCTATAGATTCTAATCACCAAACAAAGTAGTGGAATGTGAAGTTATTTATATTAATGCTGAAACGTCTTTCATTAGACAAGCACAACCCGACTAAAGCAGAATATTTTTCACTTGTGTCCAAATATTTTCTGCAGCACTGGCTACAGTTTCAAAGTCAAAGGAGAATTGCTATTGAACTGTTGCCAAATTCATAATCCATTGACACAGAAAAATAAATCTATAATCTGTGCATCAATATGTAACTGCATAATTTGTTTTTAATTGGTTTAGAATTATGATTAAAATTAGATTTCATGAAGGATACTTAGAGATATATTTCAAAATATGCCTGCTTTTCTTATGCTTTAATTTGTTCTACATGCCCTTGTCAAAAAGAAATTAATTTTCTTCAGTCTCTATGCATATGCCCACTTCAGTTAGTGATAAATCAAAGTGGTATCTTTAGGAACAGATAAAAGTTACCAAGATACTAACCATTCATCAGAACAACTTGAAACAGCTTAGCCAAATTATTCCCTTTACTAAGTAGTGTATATTGATAAGCAGACATCAAGCATTCTAGGTTAAAAAAAAACCAAGAAAACTTCTAATGATACCAAGCACTGCAATTCCTTTGAAGACAAGTAATATAAATAATTGTAACATTGCATTTTCATTATATGAACACTATAGAATGAGTACCTTGGTTTAATTCTTACACACATGTGAATCCAGTAACACAGCTTTTCTGAAAGTTTTAGTGGGAATATTATTCCATACTCTTTACAAAAATAAGAGATCTTTTTGAAATCAACCAGACTGTTACATTTTTGCATATGTTCTCTTTCATTCAGATTTTTATACTGCTCTGTTAAAGCACTTTTGCATGAAGGTTCCTTCTAGGCTCTCCATTTTTATTCTGGATTTTCCTTGCCTGGCTTCAAAACTGACTGGATTGCCTAGCACAAAGAAGTGGCACATGGAATTACACCCAGTTGATTGCTCATCACCAAGGGTATTCCCCAGGACTCTTTGTTGAGGCCAGTCCTGTTAAATACCTTTATAAGATATTAAAGGAACCAAGGGCACCCTCAGTAACTTTGCAGATAACACTGAGTTGAACAGAACTGTTGATCTGCTAGAGGATAGGAATGTTCTGCAAAGAGATCTGGACAGTCAAGATAGATGAGCTGATGTTCAATAAGACAAAGTTCTTGGTCCTGCCCTTGGGTCACAACAACCCCAGGCAGTGCTACAGGCTCAGGGCAGGGTGCCTGGAAAGAGGCCCAGAAGAAAAGGAGCTGGGGTTGCTGGTCAACCGCGAGCTGAGCATGAGCCAACAGTGTGCCCATGTGGTCAAGAAGGCCATCCTGGCCTGTATTAGAAATAGTGTGGCCAGGAGCACCAGGGCAGTGATTATCCCTCCGTGCTCAGCATTGGTGAGGCTGTATCTCAAGTCCTTTATTAATTTCTGAGCTCCTCAATACATGAAAGATATTGAGCTGCTGAAGTGTGCCCAGAGAAGGGCAATGAAGCTGATGAACGGTCTAGACAGTAACTCCTATGAGGAGCAGCTGAGGGAGCTAGGGTTGTTCAGCCTGGAAAAAAAAGGAGGCTCAGGGGGGACCTCGTCTCTCTGCAACTACTTGAAAGGAGGTTGTAGCCAGGTGGGGGTCAACCTCTTCTCCCAGACAACTGGCAATACGAAAAGACAATATAGCCTCAAGCTGTACCAGGGCAGGTTTAGGTTGGACATCAGGAAGAATTTCTTCACTGGTGGTTAAGCTATTGAATGGAGGTAGTGGAGTCACCATCCCTGGAGGTGTTCAAGAAATGACTGGACATGGCACTTAGTGCTGTGCTTTGGTTGGCAAGGTGGTGTTTGGTGAAAGGTTGGACTCAATCTTGGAGTTTTTCAACCACAATTCTGACTCTACCCTTTTGTAAAATGAATAAGGAATTTCCCTCAGGAAATTTGCCATTGGTTGCAAATAGTAACAGAAAGAGGAGAGAAATCTTACAGCATTCTTCAAAAGCTTTTTACTCTGTTGAAACTAGATGCATAATTTCTCTGAAGACTGTGATTGAAAATTGGGACAGTATCTTAAAAAAAAAAAAGGAAAACAAAACACCAAAATTAAGGGACTAGGAGGGGTGAAAGGGTGAAAGAGTTCAAAAGGAGCACTAACAGAAGAATATGTGAGGTTGAAAGAAAACATGAAATGACAAGAGCAACATAGAAACCAGGACGTAAGACCAGAGGTGCCCAGGGGCAGACAAAAAATTAAATTAATCACAAAAATATGACATCCATAAGAATGTGTAATTTAAGAGTATTGAGAAGGAGTTGAGAAGGATGAGGGGAGTTAAATGACAACTTCTTTTCAGTGAAATAAATAAGTATAAAAATGGTAGAAATGGCCAGAAAAAAAAGAATGGCACATTGACAGAAATGCATATTTGGGCAAATGTGTCAGAAATAAAGAGTAAACAAAATGGTATACTACTAAAGGTCTTTAATCTTAATTTTTCCCACTTCCTGATAACATTTTTAGCTATAGTAGGAATTTACTCTAGACAATGTAATTGTTTCTGTTGAGTCTGTGTTTATAGCTGTCACCCATCAAGGTAAGTAATGTTCTATTTCAGCTACTTATTTACAACATGGGAAAGACTGAATTTCTTCCATTTTTATTAAAAAATCAACTAACCAAAACCAAACAAAACCAAAATCAGAAACCTTGCTCTCTCATCTTTCTGGACAGTCTAGGTTATGTTGTAGAATTGCAGATAACATTGGTTTAGGGTTAGAATCAATTCCTTAGATTGCAAGACTGCTATGAAGACCATTAAGTGAATTATTACTCAGTATGTCCTTCCCTAGCACAGACACAAATCTGAAAGACTAGCAACTGAATTCAATCCCTTTTTTCCCCTATTTCAGCTACATCTTTCCTCAGCTACTCAAGCTACATGCCAAATTTAATGGAGTGTAATTCTTCATTCATACTTATTTCCTCAGTTTTATGCAGAGCTGCCTGAGTATGGTGTAAAAGGAAAGAATTCCTAGTCACCATCTACTGCTTTGAAAATGATAGCAAGGAAATTTGTAAAACCTGCAGAAAGTCATACTTACTCCATATCTGAAATTCTCTCCTAGGGAATGGGTCAGTAAAGATGATAGTTTGTGATATGTGCATGGAAGAGGAATGAATCGTAGATGCTGAAATCCCAGATTATCATGTAAAGGGGAAATGGGCTCAGACACACTCACAGAAGCAGAGACCTCCAGTTTCCACCTTCCCTGAGAGGGAAATGATAAAGAAGGTATAGGTACATGAAAATATTAATTCTGCAAAAACATTTTTTATCTGGCCCATCTACAAGATCCTTCAAAATATAGGATCAGAAATGCACATATAAGAGTGTGCATATTCTTAGTGACATTGTTTCTCCATTTCCATACCATCAGCTTTCACTCATGCACCATTATTTCCGGTTTTCTTACAGTTCCTTTGTAGTTTGTTCCATCTGGTGTTAAGTCTGCATCTTGTGTTAACCCTTTTCCCTTCCTCTCTTATCTATCTTCATTTATCTCCACCCACACATTCCCTCTACTCTTATAATTCTAATACTTATCATTATGCTTACAGTGTAAGTTTATTTTTTGTAAAGACTTCCATTTTTTTACAAGCAATAATAGCAGATTCTCTATAGGTTAAGTTTACAGAAGCTAAAGACTATGTAGGGTAATTTTACTTTCTGCTAGAATGTATTGTTCCAGAATGCTCTGAGAACTGAAGCTATTTGATAACCCATCACAAAGTTAATTACTACCTTGTGTCATCTACATACATCTATATTTAAAGAAGAGATCTCCTGATCTTTATTAAATATTGCTTTAATATTTAAAATTCTTGACCAATGCATGAATAATAATTGGCCTAACACAGAACTGACATGAAGGAGGAAGACAAAAAAATCTCATTGATGCATGATATTTTTCAACAAGCCATTTAATAAGAGCTTTGAGCCACGTAGAGTATGAAATCTGGAGTTAAGGCTGATTAGTCTTCAGATTATAAGACCCTCTTATAATGTCAATAAATAAGAAACAAATTGCACACAACAGAATGACTTAACAGTATTTTGCTGTCAAATTGAAATACAAAGATGTCTGAAAGCATCTTGTCTAAAAGCAAGGTTGAGATTCTAGTTAGTTATGAAGGTGGTAAAGTGAATGTAAATAGTGTGTGCCCTTTCAAGATAAACAGTTAAAATTGGCAATGGCATTAGCATTCTCATTAAATTTTGAATAAACAAAAATCACCTAAACTCTTGTAGAAACCTGATCAGAAACCAAATCACAGTTATCAGTACCAGTAAGGAAACTAGGATTTTAAGAAAATACTTCAAGATGGAACATTTTTTAGAGATGTTCTTGAGGAATTCAGAAAAATGTAATGAGAAAGAAGAAATGTAGTGTATGAAACTTCTCATATTATAAATATTACAAATATGTGTGGCCCTTTGGCAAATATCTAAAAATAATTTTTCATTGAAAAACAGCTTTCTTTTCCTGAAAATTCACACTTTTTGTATCCTGCATGCTTCTAGTGTACCTTTTATTTAATGCTTTATGTAAAAAATAAAACATTTACCTATTGTAGGCCTCAATTTTTAGTCATAAGCAAACAAAGAAATCCACATTTAAAAGATTAAGACTAAGATGAGAAGTTATGGTAATGCCATCAAGACTTACACAACTCAAAATTAAATGAAACTATTATACCTGTATTTGTAATCCCAGTATACTGAAAAGTGACTGAAGCAAAAAAATCATTGAATACTTCAATCTTATCTGTGTAACCACGTTTCACATTTTCTTCCGAAGGGGGCCACATTTTCCCCAGTCTTCCTTTTAAAACCAATTTACCTATAGAAGCTTTTCTTTTTGCCTTTGACAAGGCTGGCTATGCTTATTTCTATCATTAGCTTTCCTAACTTGATCCCTGACTGCTCAGACAGTATCTCTGTATTTCTCCCAGGCTACTTGTCCTTGCTTCCACTCTTTGTAGGCTTCCTTTTTGTGTTTGAGTTTGTCCAAGAACTATTTATTCATCTATGTAGACCTCCTGGTCTTTTTGCCTGTCTTCTTCTTTCCTGGAATTCATCATTCCTGAAGTTGGAGGAGGTGGCCCTTGAACATTAATCATATGTCTTGGACCCATTGGCCTTCCAGGGCTTTAGTCATTTGTACTCTACCAAACAGATTTGAAAAAAGCCAAGCTCTGCTCTCCTGAAGTCCAGGGTAGTGAGCTTGCTGTGCACCCTCCTTGCTTCCCTAAGAATCTTCTACTTCACTATTTCAGAATCATTGTAACCCAGGCTGCCTGCCCTTGAGCTTCACACTCCCCACCAGGCCCTCCTTGTTGATGAGACTACATTCCTCACTATAACATCTCTTCTTGTTAGCTTATCCATCACTCAGAGGAGTAATTTATCCTCAAACAACCAAAGTGGTTCATGGAATTCCCTGCTCTATTGTTTAAATATCCTGAAGACCCCTGTGAGCACCACGGTTTGTGAATGTGAGGCAGCTCCTCCCTCTCTATAGAGGGCTTTATCCACTCAGTATTCCTGATCAGGTTGCCTGTAACAGATCCCTACTATAATGCCACGTGTCCCTGTCCTCCCTTTGCTCCTGACTCATAATCTCCTCATCCATGCTGAAACAGAGGCAATACACAGGGCAGCACTGCCCCCTCATCTCCCCTACCTGTCACTCCTGAAAAGCCTTTATCTTCCCATTCCAACACTCCAATCATAGGAGCCATTCCACCATGTCTCTACGATGTCAGTAAGGTGTGCACACATCTCTAACTCGTCTTGTTTATTTCCCATGCTACATGTGTTTGCATAGAGGCATTTAAGTTGGGCCCCAGTGAAGCAGCTAATGGGAAGGGGTGGCTGGAATTCCATTGTGCTGCCCTTCAGGTGTGCTCCTGATGACCTGTGATCCCTCTCCAGGCTCTGGGCATCTTTTACTGGCCCTGGCACCTAACTGGCAGGAGTGGGATGGATTGAGTTTCCCCTGCCCTGACAACATTAGTTTGAAATCTTCTTCACCAGCTTGGCAAGCCTATGGCTGAAGACGTTCTGGCAGACCAGTTTCTCAAAGCAAATCCCATAGTCTAATTAGTCAAACTTCTAGCTGTGGCACCAGTCTGGTAGCCATTTGTTGGTTCACCAGAGTTGACTGTCCCTGTCAAACCCTCTAACCTCAGGCAGATTGATATATAATTTCAGCTTATATATGACACTAAAAAAGTTCAGAACACAAAAACCTTTCAGAGGAATGAGGACATAAACTAAACACACGAAAGAAATGCCTGTTAGAAGGTGGCAGAGTTATGGCTCCCCTGGAACTGCGTGAGATGCAATTTAAAAGATCATGTGCCATTTTCCACCCACAAGCGAATGGTTGTGCAAAATTTCTATTCAGAAGTCAACGAACACACAACTCTAGAGTCTTGTTGCTATACAAAGCATGAATTGATGGTAGCATCCCATTTTGATGGCCTGGGAATAGATGCTTGGATGTTGTGACCAAAACTTCTTATTAATATATGGATTGATAAATAAAAATAGTTGCTTTGTGTAGCATAATACATTAACAGAATATTTATATTTACGGGGTTGTGAATGGGGTTTAGGTTTGTTATTTTTTTCTGGAAAGTTAACAGCAAATATTGTGCATATGATCGCATCCATGTTTTCTGCTGCAGACCCAGTGTGTTGTTCATGCACAGATGGCATCTTGTGTGGAATGAAAGTAAAGAAGATACACAAGATTAAGGATTCTGTGACTCAGATTAGAACTCAAATTTATCTGTATTAACATTTAACTGAAAGTAAGAGTATTGGGGAGAAGGATACTGCCTTGCAACTGTGTGTTTCTGATCCAATAAATATTTTCAATATAAAAAAATGTAATTTCAAATTGCAAAAGAAATTTCAAAAGAAACAGATCTCCATCATGTCATTAGAGGTTCATATGATATAAGCACCTTGTAGATTACATTAGAGGAAATAGAAATTACTCTTTTTACAGCTACCAGACAGGACTTCAGTGTTTTATACTCTTCATGACACCATACTCATTTCAGATGATCTATAACAGTATGTGTTAATTTTCTACACATTTTTATTTCCTCTAAAGTAATATTTTTTATTAACAGTAAATGATTTTTCAAATTAAGAGTTACATAGTGACAAAGTTAATTCTGGCAAAGGTATTTAAAATCATCATTTATATATATTCATAAAATCTAATTTCTCAATAAAATATAATCTTGACATATAAACATTTTTAATTATAAGAATGAAATTGGCATTAGTGTAAAAAAGATTCTGTTATATTGAGAAATTACATTAAAAGAAGAGAGGGTTAGAGGATGGCATCCAAACACAAGTAAATAGTAATTTATTTTCAAAAACGTCATCCACAGCAAGGTGTTTCCAAACACTGATGCTTTGAAGACAAATAATAGTTTCAATGGCTGTAGGATTTTGTAAATAAAATGACAATGTATTATCTAAATTATCTAAGCAGAGATGGACAAAAAAGTCAGTACGAGACATGTAGAAGATGAAAAATAAGTTCTCTCAACATTTGGCTTTAATTTAAAATTATGTGTCTCTGTTGAATTCATGTAAAAATTTCAAAGGAGACCCTAGAGATAAACTCATGGTTATAAAGCAAACCTGTGTTGGAGAAAAAAACCTTTTATGTTACACCAATACTTCTACCTGATATAAAAGACAAAAAACAGTTGAGAATATGTCCCAAGTATCTACAATGCACAAAAAAAAGAAATAAAAAAAATGCTGTGAACTACTCCAGATGACAGCAAAAATTCTTTTTAAAAACTTAATAACCCAAACACTTTGATTTATGCTTCAAAACAAGTGCTAGCAAGTTCCAGCAAATGACATGAAGAATTGTGACTGGACTGCATTATTGCCTCTCCCATACTCATGAGGCAGCATCAGTACTTATAGATGCTTTTCTAGCCTGTTCTTAAGATGACTTGTGATGGAGATACCACTGCCCCTTCCCCAGGCATTTTCAGAGTTTCACTAATATTTCTTTTTCTAATATTTTACTTGACTTGATTTTGTTGCAACAAAAGTCCATTATTTCATGTTTCTAGCTACCTCACATGTGTAGGATAGACCATGTACTTCCCTTTCACGTTTCCAAGGAATGTCCAAATCTCTAATCTCAAAGGGCAGAGCACAGAACTTGCCACAGTGTTTGAAGAAAAGCCTTACTATCTCAGAGCTGAACAAAAGACAAAAGACAACATACTCAGCAGTAACCATTGCTCTGTGCTATGCACAATGCCCATGCACAGTCACGTCAGGGACAAAGGAGAGAGCTGCAAAGGGCCTTTTTGAGGGGAAATAGTATCCATGGAAAAGTGGCACATACATCTCTTTTTCATAGGATTTTTATTTCAAGTTTCTTGCAGAGTATATTTCTGTTTATTTTTTTCCTAATACAGTGTTTATACCTCTTTCAATATTGCTGACATTCCTTCTCCTCCTTCTGACATTTTAACTTCCTGATGTTTTTGTAAATAACTGTTTTTCAAGTTCTTGCTGCCATTTTTGCATCCGTGCAACTGATTATTCTTCTGTGAAGTACTTTACACTTGTCTCTCTTAAATTCATCCTGGTTTTTTGGGCCATTTCCCAAACTATCCAGAATCCACTTTGAATCCTAATGTTGTTCTTCCCCACACTTGCAGCTGTCTCCAAGTTTGTTTCAACTCCAAATTTAGTAAGCATATTTTATATTTCAGTTATATTTTACCCTGGCCATTAATACCAGTAAAGAATAATACATGTCCAGAATGCTGGTTCCCTTAGAGAATGAATTTGACACAGCCTCCTCTTTTGACAACGAAGCCTATTAACTCCCTGAAAATGCCTTTTTTCCATGAAGTGTTGCATCTGCACTGTAAAGCCAATCAATAGAAAATGTCCTTTCTTTAAGAAAGTCCTCTGAGACATTTTCAGAAGTACTACTTAAGGTCAAGATCTGTGCTACTTGCTCCCTTTTTTCCTCTTCACGAAGCTTTTTTACTGGTAACAAGCTGTTCTTGTCAAATCCAGGTTGGCAGTTATTACTTTGCAGGTGCTTACAAATAGTTTCACTGTTTTATCATATGTCAAGGAATTTCAGTTTAACAGGTTATATTTCTAGTTCCTTGAGCTTTCTGTCTGATCTCTTTTTTTATTATTGTTTATTACTTTTTTATTTAACATGAGCAATGCCTCTACATGTTTTTATCTGTTAGCATTTAATTTCCTTGACTTTCTGAAAGTAATTACTGCTATTAGTCAAACTGAAAATGTGACTGAATGAATACTTTTTAAGTTTTATATTGTATTTTTCTCCTAGTCTACAGAGACTCCCTCTCATTTCACCAATATTAAGTATACTAGCTGCTAAACACGGCTGTTCTTTTAGGACATCAGTGTTGAAAAATAATTAATTACTTCCACTGAGTTATGGATATATATTTTCCTACAAAATATTTTTCACAGAATCACAGAATGTGCTGAGCTGGAAGGGACCCACAAGGATCACTAAGATTGACTCCTGGCCCTGCACAGGAGGATCCTCAAGTCACATCATGTGCCTGAGGGTATAATCTAAACACTTCTTAAAGTCTATCAGGCTTGGTGCTGTGACCAGTTCTCTGGTGCCAAACCACTCTTTGGGTGGTGAACTTTTTTCTAATATCTAACCCAAACCTCCCCTGAGACAATTACAGACCTTTCCCTCTTTGCTGGTAATGCACGATAGTACGTGTCCACTGAAATGCAATGTCTTGTTTCACATTTTATAGTCCAATCTTTCTGATTTTGTCTTTACAAAAACTATATTATTATATTTAGTTGAAATTTTTAAATTTGTACTAGAAGTTGTTTATATTTTATTGTTTTATTGTTAACACTGTTTTGGTCAGGCTAAACTAGAAGCTTGCAATTTACCAGTGCTGGTCTTCTGCACTTATCCTCACTTATTAGAATAACTTGCTTTCAATTCCTCAAAGGTCTGCCATCTTGCTTTAATTCCTTTTGACCATAGACCAGCCCACATATAGTCTAAGCTTAGTTTTACACAAATAAAATAACAATTTTCAAAACTCTTTAAATTATTACTCTGAGAATTTTGGTGGGTCTATTTTTCTCTGCTGTCTAAATCTCAGACCTCTGCACTTGGTGTGAAGTAATATCTGTCTTATACTTCCTGTTGACTTTCCTGAAGATGAATAGCATTACAGACCTTTAGACTTATAGACCTTTAGAAATTGCCTGGTCTGACCTGCCACTTAGAAATGACCCAGGCTGAACTCTAATAAAACATAGTAATGTTGTGGTAATTAAAACAACTTTGAACTTGAACCAAATATCTAGTTAAAAAACTTCTCTTGTAAGACAGAAGACCGACAGAATGAGTATTGACTCATAGAAGCAGAAAATAATAGTCACCTGTCTTGTTATTTTTTTGAAACTACTTGTTGACTGCAACTAGTTATTACTGATTACAGAACCATAGAATCATTAAGGTTAGAAAAGACCTCCAAGATCATCAAGTCCGACCTTTGACCAATTACCCCCTGGTCAACTAGACTAAGGTACAAAGTGGGTCACTGGACATTTCAGATGTTACAGCTGCCTGTTGTGTCAGCACAGGTGGATACATTATGGTCCATCAGCAGTGATGGGTATCTTCAGGCTATATGCAAGTTGTCCTGATGCTTCCCTGGAGGAGAATTATCACAGCTGAGACATTTGTGTAAGGACAAAGAAACAACACTCAGCTTGTAGCCTGAAGTTAGTTAGTGAGTTAGTTCCCTTTCTGGTTGAAAGACATAATTAAGCTTTATATCCATGATGAAATAAAAGGTTTTAACAAAGATTGTATCCATTGTGAGAGGAAGAAACCAGCTACATAGGTTGCATAGGAGCTGACTAAGCAACATGCCTGGTCATAACACATGTGGTCACTCCTCTGGAAATATCAGGGGAAGCAGAAGAGAGCTGAGGATACTGCAGTGATGATAGGTGTTGGGGCCATGCTGGGGCTGAGAGTATTGTAGCAATGGGAACATAAAAGATGGGAATTTAAAAATCCACACAGAGCTGGATATCATACTTCTACCACTCATGAAGGAATACGGTCTTTGCCACCATTTAGCAGCATTGAGACCTCTCTGCTAAATGTAAATGGTCATCATTTTGCAGCATGGAAAAATTGCTGCTAGATGTAAATAAATCAGATTTTATTGTTGCTGATACATACATCAACACTATCAGAATTAAATAAGCAAGTTTCCACATATAGTTTTTGGTGGTGAGACATGCATGGAGAGAATTTCTTTCATGCTACATGGCCTTTAATTACCTTAGGAATAATGTTTTGAAGATAATTTCTGACACATAGATGCTCTGGTCTGTGTGATTTACATAATACCTTGTCCAAGTAATTTACATGAGTAAATCTTATCCTAGGAGTCCAAATGTTCTACAGTGGAATCTCTGATAAAAAATTGAGATATGAGACGAAAAGCTGCGTAGATCACATTTTTAATGATATATTCAAACTTGAAATCAGAATCTGAATAACAGAATCTGAATAAAGTCTGTTCGCAAATAATATAATTAAATTGCTCTTCAAATCAGTGACATAGTTCCTATCAAAATGGGAAAGAAAAACTTTGACCAGCAATGTCACTATGTGAGCAATAGAAACTCAATTCCTCTTGTAAAATATGCCATCTCCTGTTTTATTGGAAAAGTGGTTTTTTGTCCAGTTATGTCCTAAACTCTGAACTGGTTCAGATAGTATGAAGTCAGGATTACATTATCTATACAAAGTTTCTAGATCAAGAATTCCCAGGTGGAGAACAACACAACACAACACAAAAGAAACATGGTACTGAACTTCTGCCATAAGTGAGCACACCTCAGTTAAAGGTTAAGTCTGGTGTTTCTGCTGTGCAATGAGACTTGAGAGTGACAAGCTTATGGCAGTGGCTCTGTGAAGACTCTGCAAGGGTCACTATATCCTTAATTACAATTTCTTCACTTTTAACAGAAAAAATTTAAATCATACATTTTTCTTATTGTGTGACTATTATTGTCAACTAGTAAAATAAAAATTATTCTACAATAAAATTCATTATTTCATTAATTTATGTAAATGACAGCATGAAACTTGCAGCTAGAAGAGAAATAAGAAAATGTCTAAATTCTTCCATCTTATGGCCAGGTCTGTGTACCAAAAAAAACAACCAACCAACCAAAAAAACACCAAACAAAAAAAAAACAAAACAAAATAAAAAAAGGCCCCAAAAAACCAAAACAAATCCTGTGGGTTTACAGATTACTGACATCTCTTGTGTGCTACAAATGGCAATAAAAATTATATTACCAGTTTACAACCAGTATTCTCAAGAGAGACCTGGCTTCAAAAAAGATTGGGAGCTGTTGATTATGCATGTAGAATAAGAGCCAGAGTATTATCAACATTTGAACTGGATACAACACACACTGTAGTTCAGAAGGGTAATGTATTTCTTCAGGCTCAACATTTAGAGGGATCTGGAGATCTGTTGCAAAACAGAACTTGGCAAACATATTGGTGTAAGAATACTCCACAGCACCCTGTATATCCCCTTTGCTTTATTTCCTGCTCTAAATAAGTCTTCACAGCTTTCCTGTTTGACAGGAAGTTTTAGATCCCTGCCTATCAGGCAGTGAAAGCACTTTATAATTACTTTTAGAGAAACTTACAAAAGCCCCCAAAACCAAAAAATAAAAACAACCTCCAAACAAAAAACAAACAAACAAAACCAAAACCCACACACCAACAAAAACCCACTGCACCGAAGAGGAAAAGAGAATAAGAAAGGGTTTTGTATGTGAATCATATTCAGTACTCTCCATGCTCCCATTTAGCAAGTAACTATAGTTTACTCTCTTCAGTTTCAAGTTCTTTACTGTTGCACTCCTTCTTCTTCTGTTGGCCACTGCTGACCACGGGGCAAACAAAGTGTTAGCATGTTTATTTTGTTTTTAACAGCACTCAGTAAATTTTCCGGTTTCCTTCATTTCTTTGACATCTACAAACAGGTGCTTGCATCAGTGACTTTAAATATAACTTGTCACAAAGTTCAACTATGTTATCTAACTGAATTATGAGGCATTTCATGTATATTCAAATAAGGGGAAAATGTATTTCTTTGACATTATGGTTGAAAAAGAGCCTAGAAAAAGATATGATGCTGCATTGTTCTGCTACTTATGTGACACCACTTCAGTAAGTCATGTTTTATTCCAATTTAGTAATGTGGAATGTTGGAATAACTCCTTGTGTACTTGAAAAAAAAAATTTAAAAGACCACCTTTTGCCCCAGATCTAAATATTGACAGTACCTTTAATTAATCAACTATGCATTCTCTCCATAAACTAAGAAAAAATCTAATCTGCTTGAAGAAAATCAATATAAAAAATTGCATCTATTGCCTTTTGATCATGTTGATTTTAAAGGATGGTAAACAGTTCGAATGACTTGCATCATTCCAACTGATAATAGATTACTTTTTAATCATCAAATAAATTTACTGTCTTTTCAATGATTAGCAAGACTTCCAGAGAAGAAGTGCCAGGATCTAAGCAATGCTGTGCTTACATTCTGTATGCTTTGTGTATTTCAGAACAGAACTTAAGCCATTAGCTCTTTAGGTTGCAAAGGAAGGAACAGATAATTTCATAACTAATGATAAGCTCTGATCTAAAGACTCAAGGCCTATTGAATTTGTCAATGCAGAAACACTTAAGAAAGTTAATCTGAAGTAACTTTTAAAGTGGATTAATTAAAATTAATTAAAGCCATGTATTGATCCTTTTATTCAGATTTTCAATGCCTTTAATTCAATGTGGACCACTTCAGTGAATTAAGTGAATTAAGCCAAATTAAATTAGGGACATTTTAATTCTGAATATGTGTCTACACTGGGATTAATACATTTTAACATGTTTAAAGACTACAGAAACTGTTAAAAAAACCTTACAATGAATTACCTACTTCATAACAACTGTGCTCATGTGCTCTCCACGACTGTGCTTGAATACTTTCTCCATAAAAAAATCAATTAAAGATGACCTTCTTGCCTTGCAAAGAGAAGGAGCAAGGTGGTCATTTGTCATTTAATAATATCTTACTTTGACATGTTAGTTATGTCCTTGTTATTTCCACACTCAATTGATTTGAACAGACTTACTTGAGCATCCAAGACAAATACTTTTTGGATGCAATTAAGTCTGAATGAGCTCAGTGAGAAACTGACTTTCAAACCTAAAACAATGCTATTTTGGATTTGTGTGTGTGTGCATATGTGCTGTTCATCTTTCTCACATGAAGAGTTTGTTTTTTTAAAGAAGATCTTAGAAAGACAGTTTTGATGGAAAGTTGACAGGAGAGGTGCCCTATCAAAATATATACATTCAGCTATAAGATATCCTTTATATATCTATTTATTAGAGGCATATGATTAAGGATATATCTATTTATGTCATTGATCCACTGGTTACTGCAGTTTTTCTATTGCTTGTTCCTTTTGTGCAAGTTCCTCAAGTTTGTAGAAAAACTTTTTCAAACAGATGTGTTGAATGAAAAATTGCCCTTCTCTTTCAAAACATATTGTTATCTTTTCATTTCTTCTATATAATTATGTTTTACTACTTTCCATCTCTTCTACCTATGGATTGTTTGGCCTTATAGTGACTGATCACATGAATACAGTTGTCATGTGCAGTAATGGAATGATTTTCCTGTGAATAGAATTTGTTCAGACAGCTTATTTGGTCAGTCAGTTTTAGACCTCTGTCTAGAAGCTGTCATTTGCCATGTCAGGACTACAGTAATGAAATGTATTTTAACGTGATAAATGTCAGCCTTTGCATTTCAGGCAAAGTTTTTGTGTAGAGGTAAGAAGTTCATTGCTGTAAATGTTATCTTTCTCTATGCAGTTATTCTACTTTCAGAAACCTGAGAATCAAGTTGTGGTTTTTAATAAAAAAACTAATCTTATCTTGTAAACTAAGCATAAAAATAGGACAGCAGTAATATTTCTCTTTCAATACTTTGAACGCATAATGAATTACTGAAATATGATGTTCAAAATACAAGTTCATGTTTTAATAACTTTTTTCCCATGATGTTACAAGAAAGATTTTGGAAAACAAAAGTAAGACCTAATATAAAGGAGCTAATGTTCCAGAGTGGAAGCAAGAGGAGCTGTATCTCAGACGAAAAAAAAACCAGTTTCTTATGATAATAGTTTTTTTAATGAGACTTAAAACAGCTATAATGTGTCCCATAATACAAAGCAGCAGGGTTTTTGTCTAAAGTTTTACACTGCTGAGATTCAAGATCATGTCTGAATGCAGTCTTAGTCAAAAAGAGTTGAAAATTACATGTATAGTTAATTTCTAGTGCTACATTTACTGAGGGATTATTGTTTTCTTTTTTTTTTTTTTTTTCCCTATGTTAGAGAAAAATCTATAAGGCAAATTTTAATCTTACATTATCTATTCGACAGGCTGAACCAAAAAGAGTCCAATACTACCTTCTATTTAATTCTATTAGAGACAGATGAGGAAAACAAAGTTTTCTCAAGGTGAAAAGGAAGTCTATGTAAAGCAAGAAAGAACCAAGGAATTGTGTTCATCTGGCATTAATAGTATAACTAATCAAATAAACTAACCCTAATTAATCAAATAAAAATACTGACATGTAAAAGCTTCAAGCACTCTAAAGATTCAAGTGGGAAAGAAAAATCAAAAGGGCTTTTAATTTTGAAAATTTGTTTACATAGGAGAACTAAAATGTTATCTGAAAGCCTTTAAGGTGACAGCATTTAAATTTGCAAGGCTGTTTGTACTGCTGGAATATGTTAGATATTGCACTACACTAAAATATGTCCTAAAAATACATCTTTTTTTTTTTTTAATGGAAAGGTCTGTTTACCATTAGAATGGCAAAACTTAATTCTGTTAAATAGTTCAATCAAGAGACTGTTTAGAGAATGACAAACTACTGTTTCTGACAAACCATTGAAATACATGGCATTTATGATGCAAATTCAATAAGGTTTAACATGATTTTAGTATTTGTACTTTTTCTTCTCGTCTGAAGAAATTAGCAAAAAAAGCCTTAGCTTCCGCCGGAAAAAAATCATCTTACTTGAATACAATACAGAACTGTATAATATCACTGGTTAGGAAATTGATTTTCAGAATAGCATATGTCAGTGTCGTTTCAGATCTGTAAACACAACACTGAAAACCTAGATCAAACTAACACTTGAATTATTACTATTTTTCCTTATTTGAATCAAAGTCCTCCAGCAGTCTTCAACCATTTGCAGGTTGCAAACATTTTAAAAACATCAGACCACAGTACAGAAGACATAAAGTTTTTTGAGATCCACTAGGGAAACAGCATATGGACCCCAAAGTGTGGACAGGCTGAAGCTTGACAAAAACAGATCAATGATCTTAGAGTGCTGAAGGAGCCAAATGTCCTAAGGGAGCTTTTAGTTAAGCCATGTTCTGCCTTAAAAGTATTTGAAATCACTGAAGGAAATCATCTGTCAGAGATGAGAGTAAACTGTAATTTTATAGAAGGAGAGCTCTCATTCTAGTCAGTTTAGAGAAAGAAGGTGAGCAAGGCCATCCTGGTCATGAGGAGTCTCCAGGAGACTATGCAGGTTGAGCAGTGTTCAAGTGAACCTAAAGTGAATGGAGGAAAAGTAAAGGGTTTGCATAAACTCTACAAATCCTGTGTTCTGTATTTTCACTGATGTGTATCCCTTCATGGGGTAAAAATAAGAAATCCCACTTGGTGAAATACAGTGCTTACTGTTTTGTGGGAATGCCTGCAGTTAAATCTTTATGCTTAGCATTGCTTTTAGAAATCACAGCCTCCAACCCATCTCCTTTTAATGACATTTATAAACAGATAATTCTCTCCCATCTTTTTCTGCTGGTTTGTTATTTATGTTTAAGGATTCCTATATGCCCTCTCCTTTTTGATTAATGCATTAAAAACAAGGTGATTCTTTAAACAAAAAAACACATTCAGATTCTTGTCATGTAATTACTGATTTGTGGGACCCAGCAAGTTTAAAAAATAACCAACACAGTAAAGCAGTAAAAGATGCTAATGTCTAGTTCAAGAACTTAAATTCTTTTCCATTTTATAATGCTTATTTTGCTTTTTTATGTCACTGGAGGACAGAAAAATAGTCATAATTTGACAGAAATTATCAAAACAGTGTGCTATGTTCTGATTTTTGATAGAGACACAAAATCTACCACATTTCTTTTTCAAGGTTGTGCTAATATTTTCTGAGCAGTTTCTGTAGTTTATTTTCACAAAGAAGTAAATCTCTCTCTTTGCAAGGAAATTTTATTTTATTTTAAATTTATTTTATGTAATTCAATTATTTTTCATCAAAGATCTGTGTGGATCATTACACTTAATCTTGTCCTTTAAGTAATGAGGTGGTATTCCTGATAAACTGATGATTCCATAATGCTAATGAGAGGTTTTTCTTTAATTTGTTTTCTGTAATTTCTTTATGTTTTGTAAATGTCAAAAATTATATAATCTTCTCAAAGATGACTTCTGATATCTTCTTGTACTTTTTCTATGTGAGCATTGTTTCTGTAGAAACAGAAGGAAATACTAATTACACTTTTGTTGGAGGACAGTTTTGCATTTTAGTTTTATTAATGTTCTTGATTATTACATTTCATCAGCCCAAATTAACAAATTTCTGGACACACCTCCAGTGTACTTGCAACTTTTTTTTTTCAGGTGTTTTCGTTCAAATATCAGCTAGTTCTTTTATACTGTCATATTGCACTCTTTGGAATAGGGAAAGAAATAGAGATGTTGAATTGTCCTTTCTGCCATTATAATCATCATTTCACATCTAAGAGCTGCAGAAGTTCCCCCCTTTCCAGCTCTGATGTTGCAATTACTGATGTGTGTCCTGAATCCCCAGAGTGCACCAATGAAAACAATCACGAGAAAAAGTCAAAATTAACGTCTAGCACCCCATATCTATTCTATTGTCTGTTTGCACTTCTATTCATGGCTGCTTATTAATATTCATACTAATGGAAACACTGTATTTTTCTGACAAAGCAAGTAATTCTACTACATGAATCACATGAATATATTTTTGCTTTCTCTAAACTGTGATTATCTTGCTTTTTAATTACTCCTTACGTAATTCCAATTTATTCCAATCCTGTGAAAAAGTCTTTAAATACAAGTAAAAAAAAAAAAGTGTTTTGCCCAGTTAAAAAAAATAAAATTGTTATCAGAAGACTGTGAGGAAAATTATTTATCTTCATTTATTAAATATTGGATTTACCTCACCTCACCTAGTCTTGTGGAAAACTTTATCATCTATTTTTAATTTGAAAACCACTTGAGTAATAATCAAATTTTTTAATACTTTTTTTCTACCAACTTAATTTGGTAAATGTTTTTACAAACAAAATCTAAGTGTAAGTTACATATTGCACTGTACCATTTATCCTCCCACGTCTTCATAATTTTAGTTTCTAAATAAGCCAATGTAGAATATCCTGGAAAGTTTTATTTCCTTTTTAAGTGCAAGGCCAGCCTGGTCATGAGGAGTCTCCAGGAGACTATGCAGGTTGAGCAGTGCTCAAGTGATCCTAAAGTTAATGGTTGAAAATGTATGGATGATGTATGAAGTTTCCAGATATATTCTGTGTGTAGTAAACTTTAATTCAAAGACCCATTTCCTGATTCCATTCCATCCCTTTAAAATCTACATACCTGAAGAAATTAACACAGCATAGTTTTTGTTACACCTAAAACATAAAGTACTGAATTTTTTTATTTTTTTTTTTCTGGCTGTGTAGTTCAGGCCAGCATCAGCAGTACAGCTGCACGTCAAATCTTAATCAAGTCATGTACGTGACTAGCTCACATTATTGTATATACTGCTCCAGTATATAGAATTCCTTCATACAACACTGCTAGAGTTAGTTAATTTCACAAGTTTCAGAAACTTAGAGATAGCTAAAGGGTTAGTAGGGGAAGGAGGACTTGGTGATTATAGTAATTGTTTCTTTTTTTTCCTTTGTGATTCTGCAGGTGTTGTAGACACTTGAAGATACAAGTTATTTCACCACATTAGTATATGCTGCTTGGAGAACATGAAGTTCAAAAATATTTCTTGTTACTGCCTCAAACCTAGAACTTTCCCTTCACAACTGAGGAAAACTGCAAAGATTAAGCTCTCCACGAGAATTACTGTTTCTATATATTGTGCTACCATCCCTTTACATTTCATGGCCTTCCAATCTTGCAGGAAATATGCAACCATTACATCACTTTATTGAAAAGAGACTGAACTTTTAAATGGAACATGTTATCAGTTCTTCCAGATGTGAAAATTCTTCTACTAAGTAATTATACTACTAAGTATTATACATGCATATGATATTTCAGTCATTGTTTGAGGTGTTTTAACTTCATATGATCAACCCTACAGCAACTAGAGAACCTCATTTCTCAGGTAGAATGAATCAAACAAGGTCAAGCACTAAATGTTATTTCTCATAAACTTTATTCTCTGTAAAAAAATATATAAACATGCACTGAGAAATCCTTATTTCTTTGCATTTCAGGTTTTTTTATACAATAGTAATAAAATAATGAAGGATTTATGTCATGCAATATTCTGAAAATTATTATGAGACTGCTTAAGGTTACAATGTAGCTCACTCCATTCTGTACTCCTATGTTACTAATTTTTATCTTCTTTGTCCCATCCAGTTCTCAAAGACTGACTGGCATAAATCCTCACACTTCAAATTATGAAAATATGTACAGTACAGGTGACAAATTCCAACCCCAGAACACAAATCTTTATGTAGCACTTAAAAATTCCCTGATAAGTAATGCTGTATCCATTTATCACTTTCCCATTCTCCAGGCAGGAAATTATCATGTTAATTCTTATTTTCAGTACTACTGTAATTTGATTTCTAGGTTTTCAGGAGTTTTCAGAAGAATACTTTGTCTTCAATTTCTGTACCATCAGGTTTTATTACCCCTTCTTTATGACACTAATTTTTTTTGCTAAGCATGATGTCTCTTTTAAACTATACTGCTATATTTGAGTGCTACATTTTCAAGTATTCTCTTTAATCATGAATTCCAATGCTATTCCCTTTGCAAAGAAGATTTATTTCAAGATCCATTCTTTTTTTCACTGTTGTATAAAATATTTGCTTCTCCTTTCTCCATCCTGTTTTTCATGAAGAGTTGAATATTAGCACCATGCTACATTTTATGTTGGTACTTTTCCAGTTCGGTAGCACAGTGTCCAGATCCCTTCCCTGCCCTCCCCTTTCCTTCACTTACCTCCCCCCTCCCCCCTTCTCCTTTCTTATTTATTTCTATTATTTGATCTTCAAAAGATGCCTTCTTTATATTTACACTTGCAAACACAAATCACATGAAATAAACCAGTGTCACAGTATAAAGTCTGTTAATCTTTGGAAGATTTCCTTTATGTTGTTCTTTCTTAATGCTGCAATTTCTACCTTCAGTAATTTCCCTCTTTTTGGGAAGGTCTGTGAAAATCAGACCTCCTAATGTGTTCTGAATGCCAGATGAAAGAATGACAATGCTTTCCACGGTGAGGGACTGAAACTGGAAACACTCCTTCAGCAGCTTCCAACACCTCATGGGAGTGCAATAAAAAAATAACACCTTTGAACATGGAGAAAGACCATGACTGCAAACAGTTTAAGATGGGATTTTCACTAACTCTCATCAGCTGCCCAGTAGTGCTGATTTTGAAATTCACTGTACAGTTCACAGACACTAATAGAAAAATCCAAGACAAGGTACTGCTGAATATTTGAAGCATAAGGACTTTTTCTAACACCAATCACCCAGGCAATCAGTGAATAGGTAGCACACAGCTCACAGGTTTGTATTAAGGTGTTATCTGTGAAAAATATAATTGCTGAGGAAGTCATCTTCTTCCACTGTTGAAAGTCAACATACGGACTACACAGGTTGCACTTCAGTTACACAAGCTTGCAAGAGAGAATTTAACTATGAAATATGTCAGAGATCGGAAAAGAGGTCTATAGCATCTTATCTGACTGCAAAGGTTCATACATACTTGAAGAACTGTTTATTTGGCATTGCAATAAACAATTATATATTTTCCAAATGTGAGAGTCATAAACTGTGTACATATCTCTTTTATGAGAACAAGTAGATTAACTTTTACTATTTCTTCTAATCATCTTCTGAGTCTGTAAGGACTATATTACTTTTATTTGACATGGGCAAGTTCTTACAGGAGTTCCTGTTCCTTAATATTTGCAAAACGCCCACAGTTTTGACAGAATTACAAATCTCCATGCCATGCACTGTGAAACTACCATAGTCCATGTACCATTACTAAGCACTTCAAATAAGGTCTGCAAGAGTCTTGCAGATCTAAAGATTTCCACGAATAGCAGATGAAGGTGAAAATATTAACAATTCTGGTCCAAAAAAATGCAATGGGTGGAGCAGCAAAAAGGAATTCTGTCTGAAGGACTTCTTAATAGGACTTAATTACAGGTCTCGTAGGAGATACAAGTGCCACTCTCAGAAGAGAGAGACATAATGCTCAAGCAGAGATCCTGCTGCACTAAAACAGAGTATACAGAGGCTTTCAGGAACACTGGAAGAGTCTTTAGACCTTTAAAAAAAGGAGGAGCATAACAGCAATAGTTGAAATTTTGCAGACCAAGGAAGCTGGTTTGTCTATATTATTTTAAACTGTCTTTCTGAAATGAAGCACTGAAAATCTTTGGTGCTTTGTTAGAATCCTGCATCAATGCTGTATACTAGCATAGACCACCTTAAAATGATGGATAGTGTAAAAATATCAGATGAAAAATTGCTATTAGTTTTCAAATTAAATCTAGAATTTTTACCTTCCTTTTTCTGCTTTCAACAGCATTAATTGGCAGATACAAGTGCCTGAATCTGGAACACAGTCTATATCGCTCTGATGAGCTCAGCATGTGGTTGTGACTGTGTCATTTCCCACTTTGTTTGGTTTGGCAACAAACCAAATTATCTCCTTGAAATGAACTGTGCAGCAAGGCTAGCCAGGTTTTCTTCCAAAAGCAGCAGCAATAAAAAAATTCCACAGAACTTCCAGAAGCTGGACCGGTTCCAGAGAAATTAAAGCAAAGACAGAGATATTCCAGAGTTATTAATAAAACCCCCAAACCTCAATTAGAAAAGGCTTTTGTATGTACTAATTACGCTTTCTCACAGATTAACTTTTAATGTCTCAGATGTACCACAGCATTCAAGATACTACATGACAGTCAAGGGTCTCTTCCTCATCATGTGCATCAAAATATACAGTAGGAAATTATCACAAATGTTCACTGGTAACACCTAAACAATTTAGTTTTCTTCTAGCAACCACCTTTCATTTTATAATTGTTTTGGGCTCATTGTTGTTCTTTTTAATGATTTTGCAGCAGATGATATCAAATACTTAGTAACCTCTAGCCTCAAGGAACCCACCTTCCCTACCCAAAGAAGACTTCTGCTCCAGGAATATCTGGACATATCACAGGCCCATCACATACTCAGTATGAGTGCTCCGAGTCTCAAACATTCACACATACAAGTCTTAACATTCAAAGTTCAATAATCAAGAACAACTAAATATTAAATTGATCAATATAACAAATAAAGCTCCTAAGATACTGAAAATAATTTAATTTAAAACTTTTCATTCACACTCCAATGGAGGTAGAAAAGGTTTTACGTCAAAATTTGAAGCAAGAAAATCATAAGAAGCTTAATGCTGCAAGATTTTACTGAAGTTTCAGGAAAGTAAAAGAAGACTAATTGGTTGTTGAAAAAGAAAAGGGCTACATTGGTAATTTCTGAATAACAATAATATTCCTCTTTGAGATGTGTTACTTCTACACCAAAATATTTGTTATTACGTAACTTCAGAATTAAATATCTAAATAATAAACCACAAATTGGGTAGTAAACTAAGATTTCTATATGCATGCATAATGTGTTGCAAAAGAAATAATAATCACACTACTATGCATGTAATTTTAAAATATCTTAATCTGCCGGTCTTTCAATCTGCTAGTTATGTCTTCCTGCATTTCCTAAAAGAAGAAACCTATAGCAAATTTGTTAAAACTGTACTATTTTAACTAAAAAAACAGAGTCTTAACTAAATACTTCAGGCTACTTTACATGAGCCCAATTCAATTTTAAGTTTCAAAAGATTGCTTCAACTCCACTCTCCAGGGCAAAAAATAAATCAGTTAGCCTGTGAAATTGTTTAAGCCTTGAAGTTAAATTTAAATTAGTGGTTGATCCCAATACCATTGACAGCTGAAATTAAAAAAAAAAAAAAACAAAAAACAAAAAAACCAAAACTGTCTAAGTTTTGTTCAATAAAAAGTTAGTAAAGAAAGATCAGCTCCCTTAGCCTCTGAGTCCCTGTAGTCTAAAAGGTGGCTAAAGCACAATTTCTCAACTGTAACAAAATGTGGATATAGCAATGTAGAAAGTGTTGCACAAGCCTGCCATAGTACCCTATCCCGAGCAAATCTTTGTACTAAAGCGGGATGGTTTGCAAACTAAAACAAGAGGCATGTGTGGGAGTAGACATTTCCTATAGGACTATCAGCCCCTCTTACTGGTGTGCACTCCAGGACTGTTCTGTGGAGATTCAGGAGTCAGTGAGGAAGGTACTGGTTGTCCACACATTTATTCAGTGTCCTTATCACGATATCCACTTAAATGCTGTCAAGGCGACTGATGTTTGTGAGCACAAACAGGCTGTAGCAAGGTCTCATAATCAAAAAACTGTTTGTGTGGACTTTGATTAATAAACACTGGTTTACAAAGAGGAAGAAGGAAAGTTAGAGGACTTCAAAATCTAACATACTGTAATTTAACACATATTTTCCAAGTGTCAGATTTCCCTTTTCCAGACACAAGTACAACTACAATTGCCATCAGCCAGGTTAAGTTTGTCTCAGGACATCTAAGCTCCTTTATTAACTGATTATTTAAGTAAGAATAGACACAATAACATATATTTGACCTGACCTAGGACCTATGCAGTTTATCCATTTCTTACTGCCCTGAAATTAAAAATAAGAGAGTTTACACATATTTTCCACTCTTTTAGGATGTAGTCTATAAATAAAATATTAAAACTTTTGTATCCGTGTCTCAGAAACTGACCTGAAAACATACTGCTTTTTTTCTGTTTTCTTCTGGAAACATGTGCTGGGAACCAGTACCCTCCATGTTCTGACAAAATCAATCAGAAGACCAGAGTCTTAAAAGGTCTAAATTACTATAATCACTTTTTGTCAAAGTTCTGTGACTTTTCAATCCCTGGCAGCTGGATGAAGTGTAAAATCAATTTAGATTTGGGAGGATGGTTTTGGTTTTATTCACATTTTGTGATCAGATGTATTCGAGATGAATTTGTGCTGCAATTTAAGGTATCTCCAGGATAAAGTTGATCATGTAAGAAATTCTCTAAAGAAGAAGCATAGAGAAATCTTCATAAGGAGCCTTTTAGAATTCAACAAAATTTGAAGCTATTCAGAGCTAAAAGAATGTATACTATATGATGGTGTCTAGAGAGCAGACACACATCTGCGTTCTGGAGCACCCAGTTATCAGTGTATGCAAGACAAGCTTTTACATGTCAGAGGAAAGCATCACTGCCACAGCCATCTGGATGATGTCCCCAAGTATCAGGCAACTAAAACCTCTATGGATGTAATTAATTTCTACTCTCTCTCCAGTATTTCGTCTGTGCTAATGGTACATAACTAATACATCTTTTCAGTATACACTACCAAATAACAAAGTTGAATATGCCCTAAAAAGTCTCCAAGTGGAGAAGGGTTTTCCTTACTCAAAACTATCTATATGCACGAAATTGCATTATTTCTTTGTCTTTCCAAAGTTCATTACTACATTTAATGAAAAATCATTACAAGTACCACCTTTTCCACAGGAATATTAGCAATGAGTGGGCACTACTGACTTTTTTTAAAACTAATTTTTGGAGATCTACGACTGTACAGACATGTTAGTGCTACATAGACATCATTAAAAGATATTTTAAAAATCTACTAAAGTTATGATGTTATGTCTTGCATTCTTCCCAGGGTACATGTCCCTGATTTCACTGCTTATGCATTTCCTTCTTACATCTCAGTTTAATCAGAAGGCCCTTACCCAGCCTTGTGTCTTTCCTGCCTTCCTTACATTATTTCTTACACACAGGATTTGGAAACTCTTGTGCTCTAAGAACAATTTCCTCAAACAGTTGCCAGCTCTGTTGTGCTGCTTTATCCCTGAAGGCAGTTCCCCATAGTCCCACCCACTCATTCCTTGAACAACAAAAAGTGTTCTGTCTCATAATATTCAGACTCCTGATATTATTCTTCTCCTGGCCCATAACCCTTGATGTTGTGACAGCTCAGGTTGCCACCACTCTCGACATCTCTAATTCATATCTGCTGGTAAGCAATAAGTCCAACAATGCTTCTCCTCTGGCTGGGCTATCTATTATCTGGATTAAGAAAGTATCCTTGACACACTCCAAGAGTCTTCTGGATTGCTTACAGCTTTCTATGGTGCTTTTGCAGCAGATATCAGGGTGACTGAAGTCCCCCGGAAGGATCAGAACCTGCAAGTATGATGCTTCCTGTGTTTGGAGTAAGAATGCTTTACCAACATCATTCACTTGACCAGGTAGCCTGTAGCAAACAGCAATCATGAAGTTTCCTTTGTAGTTCAGCCTCTAATTTTCACCCATAAGCCCTTTACCTGTCCATCACTATTTTTTAGTCAGCTCTGTGCAATTAATTTATTTCTTTTTTTACATAGAAGGCAACCTCTCACCCCTCCTTCCTTGCCTGTGCCTTCTGAACACCTTATAAACATTGATTGCAGCACTCCAGTCATGTGATTCATCCCACAAAATCTCAGTAATAGTGATCAAATCGCATCTTTCTAGCTGCACTAAGCTTTCAACTGCTTCTGTTTGTTATTCATGCTACATTCATTGATTGGTATAGAGACATTTTAGCTGGACTATAACCATATCACCTTTTTAGAAGAATAATTTTTCATAGGTATTTCTCCATAGATTCCTAATACATCAGCAGTCCTGGCTCTTTCCTGTTACTTAAAATTCTACCTCCTTCCCCAGCTTAGTTTAAAACTCTCCTTATAAGCCTGGCCAGCTTGTTGGCAAAAATCCTGGCAAAAATGCTTCACTTAGTGAGTTGAATCCAATCAGTTCCCAAGAAATACAGTTTTCAAGGATAGATCCATGATCATAGAAGCCAAAATTTTGGGTAAGTAGACAGTGCCACTCCAAATAACATTACTTGAGGATCTGAGTATATTAAGGTGCTAAACAGACAGAAAGATAGAGTTTTATTAAACTAAGAACTTGCATACCACTAGGAGAAAGAAAATATGTTTCTATACGTTCATTCTAAAATGAAGAGAATTGTTAATCAAAAACCGTGGACAAGAAAATAAACACTTTCTAAAATAAAGCCATGAACTGTTTTCTTTCTTTTTCTTCAGTGAACAAATGTCCCGCCCCGCTGAATGCTATTGTTCGGTTTCTAAGAGATAAGTTCCCTATATAGCACCCAATGTTTTCAGCTCTTTCATTTGCCTTGTAAATAAGTTGTTGGCATCAGGAAATGGTCATAAAACCAACCAAAAACCTCAAAATAAAATAACAATAAAAAAACCCAACCCCCAAAAACCTTTCTGCAAGTAAATCACAGAATCTCTTCTATTTAAAAAAAGATCAGTCTTTCAGTGCATATCAAAGTGATTGTGACCCATTCTTGAAGAGACGAAAAAATCATGTAGTAAATGAAGTCCTGAGTCTTGACTCAGACTTGCTGCACCTGAGGACAATTATCCCATTGCAAAATAATATCTGTCAAATTACTAGTATGCTTCCAAACCAGACAACATCCTCACCAGTCAGGAACATACCCTTATTCCAAGATGTAACATATTTATTAGTTTTCCCCTCTTTTGCATAAATATAGACTGTATGCAATTCAATATTTCTGGTTTGATACAGGAATATTCACTCAATCAATTAATTGTAATGTGGCATTTACAGGCATAATTTTGCATAACTTCATATATTTTCATATAATGATTTAAGTGAAAACTCTGTTTTCCTTGTTTGGCATTGATACCTATTGCTACTTGCATGTTCTGGTGGTGACCTCAGTTCTAGGTAGTGGCTTGACTGTTTCACTGCAATGGTAAGACAAAGTAGAAATGTGTACTAATCTTCCTGAAATGGGAGATGGCAGAGGCTAATTTTCAAATTTAATGGGAACTAAGGTGTTAGAAATTGCATTTGCAAGTTTTATTTCTAACCCACCAACATTAGAAGTTGGAAGAAACACCAGTTAGACTTTTCTCTTACTGTGGTACGTTTAAAATATACATTCAAAAACCACTCCAATCACAAAAGACAAGGAGTAGGGGGCAGGGTGCTGGGTTGAAGAGGGAGCTGAAAAGTAAAGAGGTCTAGCTTCATTCAAAAGAGATAGCAGCAGTGACTTCTGCTACACTTCACTGTCTCTTATAAGGATCTGAAGAAGGAGAGTTCCATAAGTTCATTGAGAAATGCTGTTCAGAACCCAAGATAAACATCTACTTTCTCAGTAATTAGTAGGCACTACCTGGACAGTATAGTCATATCCACAAAGACACAGATTTAGGCTGGGCAGGAAATGAAGAGCAGAGACGATCCTTATCTAAACACAAGAGGAACACAACAGTGAAGGCACAGTGTCTGTGCAGAAGAGGAGACTGATATTTCCCCTTTTTTTTCTCCTATTCTTTCTTTTACTGTCACTATAGTTGCACCAATTTTCATTTACTTTCCACAGCTTATATCTGGGCGTCACATATGCCAAAGGTGACAAAATGTAATTCAACAAGTATTACAAATATAGCAAGCAGATTTCTCTAAAATGCTTGCTAATGTATTTTCTGGTTTCCTTTCTTTACCTTACATTAAAGAATAAATGTACAACTTCAATTCACCAACACATTCAAATGTTGGAAAGCTACACAGGGCGGAAGTACACATTTACAGAAAGATACAAGAGTGTCAGCAAAGACATTAACCCAACAGAGATGGAATGCAAAAGAATAAATTTTGATAATAAGTAGTCATCACAATGTCTCTTTGTTAACATCACTAGTGTTATATCAGTTTTCACTGTCTGGCGGTAGATTCTTGGCAATTTCACAGGATGCTACTTACAAGCTGACCTTCTTCGCCAAGTCAAATGGAAACAAGTACTCAATATGAAATATGAAGAGACTCTGCAAAGGGCTCTGGCTAATTTATTGCCCTAGCATATATTCTTTTGTCAGCTATATCCAGCTGATTTTTTTCATGCCATCATACTTTTAGGGTCTTTTTGTGTGTGTGCATTCTTTTTCACTCTGATATTTATGAAGATCACTCAATTTTAATTTCACTTTACACTAAAATCTAAGACCTAACTTAAGGTTCCAAAAATAAACAGATCAATCATGGAACATGTACATGGGACACTTAAAACTCATTTTTTATGTGTTGTTTGGGGGTTTTATTTATTTATTTTATTTTATTTTTCCTTTAGTTATACTTGCAAATGAGTCTATGTGAATACAAAAATTATAGATTGGAAGCTGCCAGCCAAATTTCGGTCTTAGCAATAACCATCAGAGGTGATGGTACCCATATTTACTAGCTTTCAGAAGACTGGAAAATGTTTTAACATTGCCCAAATATGTGTTGTGATTTTGTTTTCCCAAAGTATGATGATCTGAGTATTTGTAGTTTTAATGACCATCATTTTAGGAAGCAATGAATGCTTTATAAAGACAAGTGACTGAGCAACACTGTAAAACTCTGATTGTATCTATTACTAAAGAAAAAATGACTGTAAGAACTGCAGCATCAGAGTTGGAAAGGAGAAATTTCTCTTTTGGATTTTTTCCCACCTCCAAAGCCATAAATTTGGTTTATTTCTTAGCTCTAGCTACCTGCACTGCTAGAATAGTAAGCAGATTAGCATCCAAACACAATGGTTGCTGTATAAATGCAAAGATAACATATTTTAACAAAAGTGTACCTCTACAAGACAAAAGAAGCACAAACAAATAAACAAAAAAAAATATTTCTTTTCAGAAAAAAAAGAATAAAAAAAGCAATTTAACTTCCCTAACACCTAAGAACAGTTTGAAAGACTTATTCATGTGTGCACATGTAGCCAACACTATTCTGCCTGAAATGTGCATTAAATGGACTTGCTACAATGAAGGACTAATTTGTTTGTGGACAATCTCATTCCAATTTCCATGAAAGGCTTTTGAATCTCAATTGCATTCTGCCCAGCCAACATAAAGAACAGACAGGGATGTTCTTATCTTCCTTATCTGAACCTGATTTCTTCAGTCTCACTGAAACTTAATGGCATCTTGTGTACACAACATCAGTAAAATAGCTACCGCACTTTTCTCTTATAATTTTGTAGAAAATGCATTTTGGAAAACAGGTCAAGTAACAAGACATTTCTCATTGATATTTGCTTATGCCCACCAAAATGGAAATGAAAACCTAACCTGTTGAAATAATTTTCTCACAAGCTGAAAAAGAGTATTTTCTGCAACCAGTATTTTTGGGAGTTAGCCATAGCAATTCTGTATGTGAGAAGAAAAAGAGGTTGCCAATGGGAAAAGAAGACAAGGATTAAGGAGATATTCATACTTTGCTTTTTTAACATGTACCTCTATTAATGCTAGGACTGAGGGTCATATTACTCAATATCAAGGCAGTACAGTTAGACTTAGTTCAGGACTACCCAGCCTGGCTCTAGGGTCAGACTTCCTCAGAATACTAACCTCAAGAAATATGGACAACCTTAAACTCACCAGACATCACAGTCAATATGGACGGGTGGAAAGGGGGAAAAGGATATACACATTGGGCTGAATACTGTGGCTATAAATTATTTCAACAGATAACAGACAGTAAAGCTTCAGAAGTGATGTACTTCAGTAGCACTTAATCCACTACTACAATATTAGACAGAGCTTTCTTGTGACAGCTGCTGCTTAGCAACAACCCTGCTATCTTCCCTGCTACCAAAGGAAGAGTAGAGGCATGCTCCGAATACAACTCAGAAAACAATATCCCTTGTCTTGTTTAGAACAAGTACGTTCTCAGAAGAACACACAAGGCATAATTTACTTGAGTTTGTGTTTGAGCAAAAAAGAATTCATGTATGTGTGTTAATTCTCACATGCATACCTACCTCCACCATTTGGAAACCCATTTAGTCCTGCATCAGGAAATATATGAACTGAAAAGAAACCAGTGTAAAAAATTCCTGTCTTGTGGTCTCCTTGCCCTTCCTCATTGCCAGTCTTGAAGAGGATGTGATGTTTGCTTTTGACGAGCCATCACAAACATCCCCTCATTACAGTAACCTCACATCAACCTTGAACTCTGCCAGCATCTCATTTGCTACCATAGGTGTATGTTCTACTTGTTGGGGTACTCTAGTCCTTTCTCCTACTGGTGAGATTTTCTTTCCCAAAGCCTCTGTCACAAGGCTCCATGACCCAGCCAGACTGAGAGTACAACTTTACAGTAAAAATGAAGGCAAAGAAATTAATCAGCACCTAGACATTTTCCATTTCCTTCATCCCTACATCCCTTACCTCATGAGCAGAGGTTACAATTTTTACCTATTTTTTGCCAGTGCACTGGGCAATACAATAACTAGGGTACTGAAGCCTGGCACTAAATTAGGAAATTTATGAACATCTATTTGTCTGTTAAGGACTAAATCATTAGTTGTTAACTCACGGACTTCTAGCAAAATGAAATATGATCCTTGATAGTGTGATGGTTTAATTTTTTATCAAAGTAAATTAATGACAAAGACAGAAATGCGATATTTCTTTTGTTCACCCATCCATTCCAGATCAGGGAAACAAAACTGAACTTCCTGGTATGTAAAATGAAAGGGTACTTGCATGTCACATTTCAGCATTTTAGTTGCTTCTAGAAGTACCAGGAAGGGTATTCTTCCCATCTTCTACATTTAAAATTGTCATGTAAACTTATTCAAGTGAGTAGGAGAGGATCAGAGAAACCAGTCCTCACCTTCTTATGAAGCATGAGGTGTTTACCGTGGCTGGATGAAGGACAAGGAAATGCTATGCATATGCTATAATCTATGAATAAGTCTGCGCCATAAGATTGGTGGTAGCACCTCTCACATTGTCCTGCTCAAGGAAAGCCTGACCAATATCTTTGGAGTCAGACAAGAATTTTTCTCCAACTTAAACCTGAATCAACCAAAGCCAGAAAGGCTCTTCAATTTTCATAGAGTTGCAGAATCATAGAATGGTCTTGATGGGAAGTGACTTTAAAGATTATATAGTTCCAATCCCAATACCTCTGGACCCAGTTGCTCTGAGCCGCATCCAACCTGGCCTCAAACACTTACAGAGATGAGGAGTCCACAACTTTTCTGGACAACCTGTTCTAGTGCCTCACCACCCTCACAGTAAAGAATTTCTCCCTAATATCTAAGCTACCTTCCTTCAATTTAATGCCATTCAGTCTTGTCCTATCACTACACACCCTTGTGAAAAGTCCATCTCTAACCTTCTTGTAAGCACCTTTCACTGCAAGATCATTTGCATCTGTCCAGTATTTTTACTGGGTCTGTCGCATTTAACATATTTCTTACTCTTGCTGACACTGGTGACATGTCTGTCCTTCCACTGCACTATCTGAGGTCAAAAGCACTAAGGTTTTAAATACTGTTGAACTCTCCCTGGGAGTTAAAGCTTCTGCACAAGGTGGAATAAACTGAAAAATGTAAAAAAAATAACTGGAAGGCGTGTGTTGAGTGAGCGGCAAATAGAAGATGCCAAGCTATCTAGAAGTGTGGGTACATGTCATTGAGAGCACTATCATTTTGAAGTAGTAGCAGTGAAACATGAAATCTGACTTATGACTCAGCCATGTGTATCCAAAAAATAGCAGTAAGGCCAGCAGGAAGTAAATATTCCTTTATTTTTTTGCCAGAACAACAAATTCTTGAAAGTACTCAATTCACTGTCAAAGAGCAATTCAACACACAGTTCAATAAACCTGCTTCTTAGTAAACATTATCAAAAGAATATAGCTCTTAAAAGAAGTTCACCAGGCAAGAGCCTTTTTTTTCAAGACAGTGTTTAGGTCTTCGTATTTTCTAAACAACACAGAGGACCACCTCTTCAACCTGAATAGAAAGTCTCTATTTACATACTACATTATCTTACTGTCTTTCATCCTCCTTCAGTGCTTGTACAGTTAGCTTTGGCTGAGACCTTCCTAGAGAGGGGATGAGATACCTGTTCTGATGTAGATTCATATTGAGGGGCCTGAGACATCTAATTAGTTAACCAAATGGAAACTAGCATAAATATAAAAAGGAAATAGTAGGCAACTAGAAAGTGAGCCTGGAATACAGCTAGAAATTAAATCTATGATGTCTTAATTCAGATCCCAATGTGCAAGCAACAGTCCATTCCTCTCCTTCCTACTGCAATGAAATAAAATGACAACACGTACGAAGGAACATATTATACACATGTCCCGTATAATATACCCTGCCTTATTTCTTCTTTTTAAAGGGAGTGTATATTTGCTGTGAAAGGCATCGCAGGAAAGAAAAACTCAAGGATTGGATTATGAATTTCATCTTGCATTGAGGAAAATGTACCTTTTTGCGTATAACATAACCTTTGCAAAAAGAGTACAAAAAAATTATTAATACAGATGGCTCCTTTCCAAAAATTTTGTATCCTGAAATACTTATTCTTGAAGAGCACTTTAGTGAAGTCCAGCTACAAACACCTCACAGCCTTTCTACCATCTAATACATGTTTCAGAGAGGGGTGACTATGGTGGTGCTAGTTAGATGGCCAGATTAGCTAATCCCTCAAAGACAAGGAGGCCCTGCAGAGAGACCTCAACGAATTAGAGAACTGGGCAATCACCAAGCATATGAAATTCAACAAGGGGAAGTGCTGGATTCTGCACCTGGGATGGGGCAAACCTGGATATTTGTACAGACTGGGGAACGAGAGGCTGGAGAGCAATCCCATGGAAAGGGATCTGGTTGTTCTGGTCAATGGCAAGTTGAGTATGAGTCAGCAGTGCCCTGGCAGCCAGGAGGGCCAACTGTGTCCTGGAGGACATCAGGCAAAGCATCACCAGCCAGTCGAGAGAGAGGATTGTCCCACTCTGCTCTGCACTGGAGTGGCCTCACTTTGAATTTGTACAACAACAAAGTTTTGGTACAACAATGTAAGGAACGTATTAAGCTGCTAGAGAGCATCTAAAGAAGGGCAACAAAGATGGTGAAGAGTCTTGAGGAGAAGGCGTATGAGGAGCGGCTGAGGTCACTTGGTCTGTTCAGCCTGGAAAAGAGGAGACTGAAGGGACACCTCACTGCAGTCTGCACAATTTCCTTGAGGGGACAGGACTGAAGTTGTGTCAGAGTGTGGTTGGGTGGTGGAATAGGCTCCCCAGGGAAGTGATCACAGCAACAAGCTTGCCAGAGTTCAAGAAACATTTGGATGATACTCTCAAGCACATGGTGTGACTCTTGGGGATGGGCCTGTGCAGGGCTAAGGGTTGGACTCAATGATCCTTGTGGGTCCTTTCCAACTCAACATGTTCAGTGATTCTGTGATCTTGATCCTTAATGATGCAGTCATAGAAGAAGACCAGGCTAGTCAAGCAGTAGCTGCTTCTCATAAACCCATGGTGATTGGATCTGATCACTTGGTTGTTCTGTATGTGCTATGTGATGGCACTCAAGATCATCTTCTACATGATCTTCCCCAGCGCCGAGGTCAGACTGAAAAGCATGTAGTTCCCCATTCAGTTCCAAACTCCTTGCCATGGCCAGGGGCATCTTTCACTACATCAAGTTGTATAAAGCCACATCCAACCTGACCCTGAACACTTCCAAAGCTGGAACATCCCCACTGTCTCTGTGCAATCTTTTCCAGTGGCTCACCACTCTCAGAGTAAAAAAAAAATTCTTAGTCATATTCAATCTTAACCTACTCTGCTTCAGTTTAAAACAGTTGTGACTTGTCCTGTGAATGTAGGCTTTGGTAAGAGGTTTCTCTCCATCTTTCTTATCAGAGTCCATTAAGTACTGAAATGCTGCAAGGAGATCTCTCTGGAACCTTCACTTCTCCAGGCTGAACAATCCAACTCTCTCAGCCTTTCTTTATAAGGATGTATTCCATCCCTCTTATTATTTTTTTGGCCCTCCTCTACACCATTCCAACAGGTCTTTCCTTTACTGACAACACCAGAGCTGGATATAGCATTCCAGATGGGGTCTCATGAGAGCAGGGTGAAGGGGGAGAATCACCTCCCTTGACACTTTCTAAGTGTTTTCAGTTTTGTTTGTTGTTGTTGTTTTTTTGTTTTTCTTTTAATGCAACCCAGAATACATTTGGCTTTCTGGGATGCAAATATCCAAATATATTGCCAGCTGATATCTAGCTTTTTATCTACAAACATCCTCAAGTCTTTCTCTGCAGAATAAAACTCAATTCATACATTAACCAGTCTATATTGTTGTTGCAGTTTTCCCTGACCCAGCAGGCTCAGGGCCTTTAGTCTGGCCTTGTGAAACATCATCAGGTTCACACAGGCCCAGGTCTCAAGCCTGCAAACATGACTCTGTAAGGCATTCCTTCCCTCTAATGTATCAATTGCACAACTCAGTTTGGTTTTATCCAAACACCATAAATAATATTTGTTTGCTGGTGTCTGTATTCTGCACTCATCTTTTCTACTGAATCTCAAAATAAGGTGAATTTTTACAGCTAGCAGACAAAGAAGCTTCATGATCACCTTCATGACCACGACTAATTGTCTGCACATTCCAGAGTAAGAATTGTAAGAAAACATTACCTTTAAGGCAAAGCTGAATAACATGTTTCTGCAAAACAGTGTTACTGACATTTTTGTCATATACATAACCTTTTCAGAAAAAACAAACAAACAAAAAACCACCACTTTTATTTACCAGCCTTATTATGATTAAAACAGATGAAATCAATTTCTTGTTTATATATCACCTATAAAAGTTTATAGATTTGGTTACATAATAAGGTTGTTTTGTGAACTATTCTGTCCCTCAAATTCCTGTGTAAAATGTGTAAAACTGTTGGTGATAATGTTAAGCTTTCCTCTCTTCTTCAAGTAATGTGACCATTATACAACATTGTGATCTGGACAAAGTTCTTCTGAGAATCATAAGACTCAACAAAAGGGCATAAGACCCTGAGATCTTGTGATCCAATCCACAACACAAAAATGCATTAATCATATTTATTTATTTTTACACCATCAAATCTATTATATTGACCAGCATATCTAGAATGAGACAACTCAAGTAAAATGAACCTTAATAATATAGAATATGCAGAAAAAAATATGGCGGATTTATTCTTACCCTTCTCACTCTGTTTTCTCTCTCTTGATTATTTCATAACATAAAAATATCTAGAATTAATGAAAGGATACATTATAAATAAGTTTTGGCTCCATGAGAAGGTATTTTAAAAATAATTTTATGCTGTTTGTATTGTTTCATTAATTATCAAAAGATACAGCAAAGCTAGAAACATTAAGCCCTTGTGACTTCATTTTTTTCTCTTTAACTTAACAAAAGATAAGCTGGAATATCAATTGGTAAATCAGAGACTAGCAAATTAAAATTTACTATTCATTTAGGATTGGTAATATGCACCATTTACATTTTAAGTTCAACCTTTATTGTTTAGGGTTGAGAAATTCTATGAAAAAACACATGTAGATGTTGTGGCTTTAGCATCAAAATATGGTTAATTTGATACAAATTTATATAAAATATTTTAACTCAGAAAAAATTTTCAGTGGTGAAAGCACTTAAAGTCTCTTTTTATGAAAATTTGTAAAGAATCCAAATGGAGAAATAAAAAATGATTGCACTGACAGATGAGATGATAGAGGAAGGAAAAACAATTTAAGTCCCTTAAGAGTGATAAATACAGTGGCAAGGGGACAACATGAGGAACAAACTAGATATGTGACACTATTAATAATACTGGGTGTTAATAACTACCTAAAGTTATGAGTCAATAATGAGTTAATGATTGCATTGTTTCACAATATAGTAAAACATAAGCTTTCATATCAATGATACGTTTGTATTACTTTGTTCGCATACAGTGTTTAGCAACTAAAGGTGAGAACATTTTTTAATTCAATAATTACATAAAACTTTCCATTTGACATGAAACAACAACAGAACAATGAAATAGAAAAATATATTTTTCTAGATAAAAAACTGAAAAAAATAAACCTGAGTAACTCACACTGAGTGGAGTTAAATGTAGAGTTTGGATGAAAATGAGACATCATCAGTTATTTTTTTGAAAACAAACAAACAAAATATTCTTTCATTACTTGCAAATCAATTTCCTGACTTTTTCTGCCTGGCTAGTTAATAACAACTGTGTTTTAAGTATTGCTGCTCCTTGAACTGAGCAGTTAGCCAATATTTGATACCTTGCTGGAATCACTTATAATATAAAGAAGAAGATAGGAGAGGTGGGTATGGTCTCCTTGGACTCTTTGAAAGAAGCAGTTTGGAGGATTACAGGAGAGTGAACTAAAGGAAGCATGGAGAAGTGATTCTCTGAAAACTAACGAACATTAAACAGAGGCAGCTCCAGCTTTCCTGCTCAGAAATCCCTGGGCTTCATACTGCATAATCCTCTGTACTTAGAAAATCTTCTCATGGTGATGCTCATAGCTATATATCTTGGCTTTCTGATGGATTTTATTGATTCTAGGCAATAGCTCTTAGGCTTTAAGTTAAAATTTACCAGTATCTATTTGACCTGCTAACATCTTAGTATGGAGTCTGCAAATTTCTGTTAGAGAAAGCAGTGACTTTTTGGCAACTCAAAGTAAACTTCCAGATTATGGAAGAAAGTGTACAAGGAAAATCCAATTCTTTTTACTCTACACCTACCAGGGAGAGGTGTGATAATGTAATAAGCCAGCAAAACACTTATATGATCATACCCATAAACTACCACAACAGCCTTTATTGATGCTGACCTTTGCAGTGATAGAAAAATGTCTAATTGTCCTTCTTCCTTGAAACGTGGAAATATGTTCTTGATAATTTTTCCTGTCTTTAACAAGATACTAAGGTACCTTCACATCCAAGATCTTCTGGATTAATAGCTTCTAGAACTCCCAATATAAGGTATGAAAACAAGCAAGCGGCATTCACTCTGTGGCAATTAGCCATGCTTTGCTATAACATTCTTTGCACTTGCTGAAGGCAGGTTGGCAGCAGAGGTTCCAGTGAAACAAGGTGTCGCAGTTCAGGGACTCTGAAGAAATTTGCAGAGGAAAATACTGGCTCTACTTTAAAGATCATAAATGCCCCACAGCTATTCTGTACCCTTGCAGTTAAGGGCCTTCCCTCGCCATCTGCCACTTCATCTACTCAATCATCATGATGTCTAGGCTTCACAGACGAAGATTTGGGAAGGGCTCTACCCATGCCTGCTACAAGCACACTGGTGGCTAAAAAGGCCAATGTGAGATAGACAAGTCCGATTGCAAAAGGCACAGTAGAAAGTCTCCATCGGCACTACTGGTGAGGCACCGATTCACGGTGTTGCCTTTTTTCCTCAAGACTGATTCTGTGTGTGTTCTCAAAGGAAGCAGCAGTGTTATGGATGGTGTGTCTCCATTTCTCCCGACTGGAGGCCAGAGTGGACCATTGATGGTTGTCAATACAGCCAAGGCTGAGGTGTTGTTTCAGGGAGTCCTTGTATCTCCTCTTCGGGGCTCCTCTCTTGCGGCAGCCGGTGGCCAGTTCCCCATAGAGCACAATCTTAGGGAGGTGGTGATCCTTCATCCTGGACACATGCCCTGTCCAGCGCAGCTGCAATTCAGCAGCATGGCCTTGATGCTGGTGATCTCTGCCTGTTCAAGGACAGACACATTTGGCATGTAATCAGACCAGTGGATGTTTAGGATTGTCTGGAGGCAGCGCTGATGGAAGCGTTTGAGGAGTCGCAGGTGGTGGCGGTAGATGACCCATGATTCAGACCCATATAGAAGAGTAGACAGTATAACAGCTCTGTAGACACTAACTTTTGTACTTTTCTTCAGGTGTTTATTGTGCCAGACTCTTTTACGGAGTTTTCCAAAAACACTATATGTCTTTGCTAACCTGTTGTCTATCTCTTTGACAATCTTACCATCTGAGGAAATGATGCTTCCCAGATAGCTGAACTGCTGGACTGACTTAAGCTCTGATTCACCCCTGGTGATGTGGATGATGGACAACTTCCTGAGGCACAGGTTGATAGAGAACTTCTGTCTTCTTTAAGCTGACTTCCAGCCCAAAGAGCTCAGCAGCCTCTGCAAAGCAGGATGTTAAGTGCTGCAGAGCTGCTTCTGTGTGAACAACCAGGGTGGCAAAAAGCAAAAAGCAGCTCACGGACAAGGTGATTTAGGGTCCTGGTGTGGGCCTTCAGTCGCCTTAAGTTGAATAGGCTTCCATCAGTACGATATCGGATGTAGATGCCGTTTTCTTCATCAAGGTCTGCAGTGGCCCTTTGGAGCATCATGCTGATGAAGATTGTGAATAGAGTTGGTGCAAGAACACAACCTTGTTTCACACCATTGGTTATTGGAAAGGGCTCAGAGAGAGCATCGCCATATCTGACTTGGGCACGCTGATCCTCGTGTAGCAGGATGACCATTTTGAGGAAGTTGGGGATACATCCTAATCGTTCCAAGATCTGCCAAAGGCCTTTTCTGCTCACAGTGCCAAAGCTTTGATGAGGTCAACGAAAGTTACATAG
>VWZF01002076.1:287-101816 GCA_013396755.1 Sclerurus mexicanus
AAGTTCTCTATCAACCTGCACCTCAGGAAGTCTTCCATCATCCTCACATCACCATAGGTGAATCAGAGCCTAAGTCAGTCCAGCAGTTCACCTATCCGGGAAGCATCATTTCCTCGGACACTAAGATTGACAAAGAGATAGACAACAGGTTAGCAAAAGCATACAGTGCTTTTGGAAAACTCCGTAAAAGAGTCTGGCACAATAAACACCTGAAGAAAAGTACAAAGATTAGTGTCTACAGAGTTGTTGTACTGTCTACTCTTCTATATGGGTCTGAATCATGGGTCATCTACCGCCACCACCTGTGACTCCTCGAATGCTTCCATAAGTGCTGCCTCTGTACAATCCTAAGCATCCACTGGTCTGATTACAAGACAAATGTGTCTGTCCTTGAACAGACAGAGATCACCAGCATAGAGGCCATGCTGCTGAAAACGCAGCTGTACTGGACAGGGCACGTCTCCAGGATGGAGGATCATCACCTCCCTAAGATTGTGCTCTATGGTGAACTTGCCACCATCTGCCACAAGAGAGGAGCCCTGAAGAGGAGATACAAGGACTCCCTGAAACAACACCTCAGCCTTGGCCATATTGACCACCATCAATGGTCCACTCTGGCATCCAATCAGGAGAAATGGAGAGACACCATTCATATTGCTGCTACTTCCTTTGAGAACACACGCAGAATCAGTCTTGAGGAAAAAAGACAACACAGGAAGAACCGTGCCTCGGCAGTAGTGCCGATGGAGACTTTCCGCTGTGCCTTTTGTGATCGGACTTGCCTATCTCGCATTGACCTTTTTAGCCACCAGTGTGCTTGTAGCAAGCGTGGGTAGAGCCCTTGCAAATCTTTGTTTGCAAAGCCTAGCCATGATGATGACTGATGAATGGTTCTGTTCAGCAGTGTCGGAAAAGTTTGTATAGAAGTGGAAGTCACCAGATGATGCTAAACAGTGTTCCTACATTTGATGGGAATGGTGCACTGAAGCATCATTACAGACTCCTAGTAACAGACTTTAAGGTCCATAATGAGTTACTGGACATTTTTATAAGTTGGGGGTTCTTAGCAGAGAAAGGCTTGTTATTTCACTGCTTGTTTTGCTCACTGCATTGGACTAAGGCAACTAAAAATATGGAGGTATAGATATTGTTATTGGATTGCCAGTAGCACATATGCACCTATATCACTGCAGTCAAATTTAATATTCTCTGGGAAAATCAGCAACTGATGGAAGCATTGAGTGTAATGTACCACAGTGAGGATGTCCTTACTCAATTCCTGCTATAAATAAAGCCTCAAAATAAGCACATGGCCTTTAAAATCCAAAGTATGATGTAAATTGATGAAAACTGTCTTGTGTAGTGGTTAGGGATACGACTATAAGGTCAAGGCAATTGTGTACAGTTGGGTTTTCATCTACATTTTATAGCCATCCACAGTCTGAGTCTGTAACAATTCGCTCACTTCACTGTGGATCACTCCTTAAGCTTAAAATGTAAATGTCTTTGGCCAAAATCTAGCAAGAGGCCACCAAGTAAATCAAGAGTCCTTGCAAACAGCAGAGGAGTGACCACAATCCCACTTAAACTAGTTTCTGTTGAAGTCCATCTGTCCTCCAGAAGGCTGGAAAAACACATGCAAGAATTTCAAAGAACCCCAAGTGACTTTCTAAAACAGGTTCTTCATATTGCCTTAAATTTGTTTTCATCCTAGCTACGTTCATTACATTTTCATGAGTTGGATGCTCCAAGCTGCCTGTGCCACCAGCTCAGTTGCTCTACATGTGTTCTCTGTGTCTAGGAGTTAGTGCCCAAAAGCAAGCATTCAATAGGAATAGCTAAGGAAATTTAAAAGGATCAATGGATTTTGGTTCTTTTGCTCACATCCTCCTATTAAACACGCTGTAGAAAGGAAAGTCAGGTTTTGTTTATGCAGGTAGAATGTGGTTTTGTAGTCAGAAACGAATAGCACTTTCTCCTCCATTGTGAGTTAAACACACACACAGAGGAAACAAAAATAGCTCAAGAAAAGAGACTGAGATTTTGAATATGTGTAGAATAATCTATTCATGATAGCAATCATAATGTTTGCTAGTTTAAGGTGACAGAATGAATAGGCCCTACTGTAGCTGAGTAATATAATTTATTAACATCAGCACTGTTCTACACGTGGGATTTTGAAGTAACACTTAACTGGTTTATGTAAAATAAAAAAAGACTAGACTAAAACCTGAATGAGTTTTGCATTGATATTACTTTTTTTAAAATCCTTCTTACCCTCCGGGAGGCTGTGCTGGTTTTGTCTGGGGTAGAGTTAATTTTCTTCATAGTTGCTGGTATGGGACTGTGTTTTGGATTTGTGCTGAACACAGGGTTGATAATGTAGAGATGTTTTTGTTATTGCTGAGCAGGGCTTACACAGAGCCAAGGCCTTTTCTGCTTTTCATATTGTCACACTGGCAAGGAAGTTGGGGGTACATGGGAGGTTGGGAGGAGACACAGTTGGGACAGGTGATCCCAAATGACCAAAGGGATATTCCAGACCATATGACATCATGGTCAGTGTATAAAGTGTGGGGAAGAAGGAGGAAGGGGGGGATGTTTTGAGTGATGGAATTTGTCTTCCCAAGTAACAATTACATGTAATGGGGCCCTGCTCTCCTTTAGACGGCTGAACATCTGGCTGCCCGTGGTAAACAGTGAATTAATTTTTTGCTTTGCTTCGCTTTGCATGTGTAGCTTTTGCTTTTCCTATTAAGCTGTATATCTCAACCCATGAGTTTTCTGGCTTTTACCCATATGACCTCCAGAGATCCCTTTCAACCTCAACCACGTTATGATTTCATGATTTGATTGTGATTTTTGATCACAATACCTAATCTTGTAGTGTGATCTTACATGAAAGGCAAAGTACAGTGGCTAAACATATGAGGTTGCAGTTTTCCCCACAGGCCAACAATAATACTGTCATTGTTTCAATAAATGCTACAGTTTTACCCAGAGCTAAATTTGGTCTTTTATTGCAGAATTTTAGTGATTTACTTAAAAGAGTTAGAAAGAATTTGAGTATTTCCCAGAGATTAAGAGGAACAGATCTCCTTTGGAAAATACTGGCAACAGTAGTAGCAAGACACCATTACAATTTTGTGGTGCTTTAATATTTTCATCTACCACTTCCATTGCCCAGGAATGCTAACAAAGTCCCACTAGAGGCTGATCTTGTAGCATATCAGTTAAGAAGTGTTAGAGTAAGACTTTTAGTCTGCATTTGCTGAACCAGAAAATACAGTCAGTTCAAGACAGTCATAATCAATAGGCCAAGAAATGCATCAAGCACCATTAGTAAAAGTGAATTAAAGAAGCATATGTGCATACAGTTTGTGATGAGTATTGATGAAACTGTCGGTGTAACACCAATGGGATCTGGTGTAGTCTGTAAGGGAAGAGGATAAAACACAATGTTTAAGCATATTTAGTGGACCTAAATGTATTTCTGTCTGACAATTTTATAGACAGGATAGAAAGGTTTTTGTTATTTACATTGTGGTAGTGCACATAAAAGTCTTTGTAACCCATAAGACAATGGCATTGTCAGCATGATATTTAACTTTTGTTATAGAACACAAAAAGGAAAAAGGGAAAAAAATTAGTAAGGCAGAAAGCCAGCACATCATATTCTTTCATAGTCAAAGTAGTGCCAAGTTTAAAATTGTGGCAATCATTTTTCACTAATGAAGACAAATTTTCCATCACAGATGAGGGATGTCTATATTGTGTTTTATTAGATTACAGGAAGCTGTAGACTATAATGTGTTGACACATAAAATAACTTGGTTTTCACTCTTCTCCCTTTCTCTTTCCAAAAATAAATACTTTCAATAATAGCTGAATAAATAGTGAAAAATAGGGACCAATAGATTTCCATTTTATGGGTAATGTATTCTCTTTCTTTCACATAGGACAACCAGAGTTTACTTTGGCTTTGTGCTAAATTGTTCACATTATTCAGTGCCTCTGGGATTTTTGACTATGATATTATTCTACATTTCATGATGTTATGCAAAATAAATGTAATAAATTCACTTACAATCTCTTAACCATTTACCATATAGAGTTACACAACACCTCCGCTAGTTAGAGACAAATTTCTCTAGAAAATCTAAGTGTCATAGATGTTGCACTGTAATTCAAATATATTGCACATCACATTTTTTCCAAAGTATTCTGTACTATGAGGAATAAAAAGCATTTTGACTCCCCAAGAGGCATTGATTTAGTGTTGATTTAAAAAGATTCACCTGAAAATGTGTAAAAACTTTAGAGACATTATGAGGAGTAAAGTAGAAAGGACAACAGACATGGAGAAGAACATTTGAGAATGATCTTTATTGATTGCCATTTCCAGAGAGTTCTTTGTTTCTACTTTACTATGACAGGGTTGCAACATTCTCAATGTTTTCTGAGCACAGAATAAAATAATAAGATAATAAGAATAAGATAATAGAATTATACAGAATAAACTGTTCATTACAGCTGAATACACTATCCTTATCTTACCAAAAGGATACTGTTGGCTTTACTGCTTCTTCCTGAATATACTCAATTTTCATAAGTTTATTATTAAAAAGTCATGTTTAATGGAAAGAAAAGAAAAGGCTATGTTACCTTTATACTGCTATGGTCTAATTTGGGTCAGGTATATTACTTTATTTTCCTTAGTCTAGTGAATTAGCATGAGTGGGCAGTGTTTATAATCAGATGTTTTATTCTTTCAATTTTTGAGTGGATGACTAAGTAGCAAGAAGACTGGAGAATACAATTATTTTTTTTTTTTTTAAATTATATTTGAGAAAAAAGAGGAGGTGAAGGAACCAGGAGAGAAAAGAAGCAGAGAACTACAAAATACACCAAAAGCCATAAAAGGAAAGAAACATATCCAGTTTTGATTTTACTTAACATTTCAACTAGTTAATCCTGCAGGAAATTTGATGCATAAAATTGTTGATTTCTAAAAAGTAAACCTTTCAAAAATCTGACCTCAATTTTTTTTTCATTTGAACTTGAAATTAACTGGCCCTCTGCCTGTACATGAACCAATGAGCAAAGCCTCTTCTTCCACACACTGGTCCTCCTTATGTATCTGTTACTGCTGAGCTGGCAAAAGGGATTGTGTCAATTTGCAGAACACATTATGCCCTTAATTTCACTTCTTCATAAGATCTGACTATTTTCTGGTACAATTGCTTAGGGCAGGTGCTACTCCTTCTTAAACAGTCAGAGTCATCAAGCATTCTTTTAGCTTCTATGATTTTGTAACATTATCCAATTTTGTCTTATCAATGAAAGATCATCTACTGCATAGTAAAAAAAGAAAAAAAACCCAACAACAAATACTTATGAGTTCAGCTTTAAAAGCTGCTTGCAATTAAAGACGATTACTACAGTGGGCCTTTTATTCAATATAAACCAGATTTCAGAAGTCCTTTAGGCATTAATACCATGGAAAATACAACATGGAAAAATGCACACAAAAGTTCTTCCTTCTAGACTGTCCTAAAATATACATGTCCCTAGAGTTGGGAAGCAGTAGTCAAGGTTGTGACACCATCTTATGTTGTGAAAAAAATCATGAAGATCAAAAGTTGTGCAAGAAGTATATTCTGAAATAAAAACAATAGTCTGTGACAACTCGGGAAATGGATATCAGCCTTGAAACAAACTACCGTTCATTTAAAACATAAGGGATGAATTCTGCAAAAAGAGGTATTTTTTAAACAGTCTACTGTTTATGCATGAAAACATAAGCTTAGCAGCACCTGAAGGTTACACAGACATCATAAACTTTTGTAGTGAACAGATGAGGAAAAGTAAATTGATACTGCCACAAAACTATTTTCTGTCTCCACATAGAAGTCCTTTATTGAATTGTATTTTTTTCTGATTCTGAAGCTGTTTTCTGATCTACTATGGTCTCACAACAAGTCTGACTTGTTTACTGAGATGGTCTTACCTTCTTGATTGTTCTTTTTACAGTGTCCATTTAAGTAAATCACCGTATTTCCACATAAAGATTCTAGTAAAAGCACTCAGTATTCACAGCCATTCATTTCTATTACTGTCAGTCAGAGATTTTCAAGATAATTTCCAGAAAGTTGTATTATTTCAGAAAAAGTGTTACAAATCTGGCTGGTATTATTCACAATGCCTCTTTGTGCATAAAGATGAGTTTTTTTAAGTATTTTCCTTCCTTTTTTTCCCCCTTTTTTAATTTATTTTTTCTAAAAAGCAGAAGAATACATGAGCTATCTGAACCATTTTCTTCTGCCAACTGAATGTGGAGATATAGTTATCAGCACTTCGTTATTTAAACTAGAGAAACACACTTATTTTTTCAATAAAACAATGCAAGTAGTGCACTGACTTTCATGTTCCAGCATTTAATGAGCATTTGAGGATAAAACTGTATATAAATTATTTATCCACAGAACAGACACTAATCAATTAATTGTTGTTTTTTGGCTATCATAAGTGCTCCAAAGAAATTGTTTATATGAGATATTTATCACTTGCCAATAAACACATTCCACAGGATTAGAAATAATTGTAATATATGTAGCAGATAATGCAATTCAACTTTAGCGTTAAAACAAACTCAACTGTCAGCAAGACTTTTGTGCTGATTATTCTTGAGTTGAAACTTCTGCACCTAGAGGTTGACAGCACATAGATTTGATAAATGGGCAATAATAATTAAAATAACCCAGTAAAAATCTTTCTGGCCTAATTCAGCTTTGGAAGAGGTATATAAAAGGGTATAAAATTTTGTTAGGAAGATTATTGACTTATTGCACATGAACATTGGAAGTGCAATACAGTGCAGTGTTGATTTGGCACAGTGGTATTCACTCACATATTTCTTCTCCAACAGAAAACTTTTTATAATTGTGATAAAATCCTTTTCTCTGGGAAAGAAGTTTCCCTACTTCTCAACACTGTGATTAAGGGTTTAACTCACCTATACCACTTAGTGCTTTCTGTCTATTCAGTGAGCAATTTTGTGGTTCCAAAGTCAAAACAAACAATAGGAAAGAAATATTCAGTATTTCCAAGATAGCAAGCATATCTCGTCATGAACCTCCCTGCAGCCTGTGAAGGAAGTCATGGCAGAGTAGGTATCCACATCGTACCCCATGTTGGACCACACACTGGAGCAGGTGGACTGTTTCCTGAAGGAACCATGACACGGAGAGCAGGTTTATCCTGAAGAACTGTGGAGAGGACCCACATTGGATCAGGGGCAAAATATGAAGAGGAAAGATTAGCAGAGATGAACTGTATAGGTTGATAACTGCAACCCTTCTGTAGCCTTTGGGGGCTGAAGCAGGTCAAAGAGTCAGGAGTGAACAAGTGAAATTGAAACGGGGAATAAGCAGGGTCTGGGATTGTGTTTTCATTTTTTGTCTTTGTTCCTTTCTGTCCAACTTTAATTGTCAATGAATTATTTTTTTCCCCAAATCTTGTCTGTTTTTCCTATGATGTTAATAAATGATGTCTCTGTCTTTATCTCAGATCACATTATTTTTTATCTTAGGTTTCTCTCCCTGTCTGGTTGAGAAGGATCTTTATGATAATAAAAAGAGTAATAACAATGATAAAAAAAAACATAACCAAAACCAAACCAAAACAAACAAAAAACCAAAACCAAAACAAAAACAGAAAACGCCACAACAAAACCCCCTCTTCACCCATGCTCCTTTTATCAGTTTACTCAGATGAAAGAATCTGAGAACAGATTGAATATCTGAATAGAACAGTTGAAGCTGGAAACAAAACCTGGAGATTATCAAGACCAATGCCCTTGCTCAAGACAGAGTCAATCACAGCAGGTGGCTCTGGATCTCAGCCAGGGTTTTGAGTGTATCCAAGGATGGACTCTCCAGAGTCTTTCTGAGCAACATTTTCCAGTGTGTGACTACTCTCACAATAAAAACAAAAACAAAAAAAAAATCTTACAATGAAATGTTATTTTCTGTTCTTCATTTTACCCACTTTGTGTCTTTCCCTTTCACTGCACACCACTGGTAAGACTCAAGCTCCATTTTCTTGAATCCCTCTCACCAGGTATTTAAGCATGTTGCTAAGATCCCCCTCCTTCCCTCTTTTTTCTTTTTTTTGTTCTCCATGCTAAATAATCCTGTCTTTCTCAGCTTCTGCTCACGGATCAGATACTCTAATTCCTTGATCATCCGCATGGCCCTTTGATGGATTTGCTCCAGTGTATCCACATCTTATGCTGGCAAACTCACAACTGGACGTAGCACTTTAATTGCAGTATCATCAAGTTTTTAGACAAGTGTCTCTACTCTTCTCAAAAACCCCACCATTCCCAGCTGCAGTCATAAATATTAAGTCAGCTTCTCCCCTTGTGTAAATGAGTACAGTTCCACAGAAGGGAGTTACGCTTTGCTTAGTTACAGAGTAGCTGAAAAGCTGTTTCAAAATATCATTATTTTATATATTTTCAAGCCACTCCCTTTCTATTCACCTTGTGTCTGGTCTGCTTACAGCTTTGGTACATGCTAGAATATTTGAAGGCATATTTCTTTCACTGCAAGTTTCAGCTGACCTTTTAATGAAGGGCTGAACTGACTCTCAAATGCAATTATGTGTTTAATTAAACTTCTATTTTCTGCTCTATCCACTACCGGCTTCATGTTTTAAAATTCTTGCTTTTTGGTACTGTAACTGGAGTTTCTGCTTTCCTGACAGTTACCTTTACAAGCATTTCTGTAATACCACCTCCAGCATTAACTTTATTGGATTATTTTTGAAGCAGCAGCAGGTCAGTTTCAGCAGAACCATTCTGATCACCTCAGCCAGCACCCTCAGGGCAGTCTTATTTTGGTTTTCAAAGTTAATAAAGTAGTAGCAATGAAGTAGTAGCCTTTTAGAAAATGTACTAACTGACTTGAACAGGTTGTCTGTAATCTTTTTTTTCCTTGCACTAATCTCTGCAAACAGCTTAACTCTACTCCTTCCTGCTCACAAATTGTGCTTCAATACCTTTCCTCTATCATTAATGCTTTTATAGCCTAAAGTGTTCATCAGTGTATTTCAGCTTATGGATTGTCTCTGGACTGTTGGTGTCAGCTGTCTGGTGTAAAGGCGGAAATCCAGGAGTTTAAGCTAGTGGCAAAACCAGGCTTCCATGGAGCATGGATTTATAGAGCATTTCATGGCTTACTGCATGTGTTTGACATGTATGGGTAATGGCAATAACTAGGTTTTGGTCAAAATCTGTTCTGTTTATTTTTTTGCTTTAGGAAATAAAAATTTCCCTGAGGGTAAGATTTCATCCCTGATCTAAGGTGCAGTTTCTGCTCTCCAGTGGATAAACACTGAGTCCCAAAAGAAGGACATGGTGTTCCCTCTGATACAAATGTAGGCACAAAGAACTTTTCTCAATGAGTTGTGGTGCTGCTTTTATATTGCACAAGAGTCTAGCTCAAAGTAAAAATGGTCCCTCTAATTTGGAAAGCCGTTTAAAACTATAAATACTATATAACTACCCTATATTCTACCTGTTTTGAAAGTATTTGAGAGAATTATAGTATTTTAATTTCAATGTTCGTTGTATATCCTTTCTACAAAAATCTGGTTCTCTTGTTCTTGTTTAGGCAATGCCAGAAGGACCACTTGCATACAGAGACTCTAGCATGGAACTGGCAGATAAAACCTAGAGGTAGAAAGAGGAAAGGTTGTTTAAGATTGATGGCATAAATGGAAGGTTCTTTGTTCTAAATGAGTCATCCATGACCTGATGGTCATGGAAAGAGTTGCTGAGGGTTAAGATTTTCAGCTACTTTAAATGTCAATGAAAGTTAGTGAAAAAGCTTGATTTTCAAACATTATGATATAAATTTAATTTCTATTTATTTACAATATTTATCAGTAGTTTATCCACATTTGAAACCCATCAATTGCTTTCAGTTCTGCAGTACAGACATACCTAGGCTGGCTTTATATCAGCTACCTGAGGTGCCAGCAGCACAACAGAGGTCTAGATTTCTGAATGTATTATAAAACCTGACTGGTATTCTGAGGTTTCAACAAGGCAGAACCACTACGTTCTGTGACAACTAATGATCCAAGGTGTGGTTGGTCACCCAAGTCAAGATGGGAACCGTGGGTTTACGTCCTTTTGAGCAGAAGAGAAAATTGAGAAGCCTGGATGCTCTCAGGGTTTGGTACTCGGGATCAGGGTTCTGAGAGTGTGTGGGATACAAGGCTTAGAGGAATGTAGCCTAGTGCAAACTTTCAGGTCACAAACCAATAACATTTTGAGTGCTTAATATAAGGGTGTTAGTTTAATGGAGAAGAAATATAAAATCTGAGGTTGAAATTGTGAATGGAGCTTGCATATTAGATTAGAAGGTAAGGGTATGAATGAACAGATAAACTTTGACTTTAAGTGTGTGTATATTGTCAAACATAGTTATAAAGTCAACCTTTGACAATGAATGGTTGGTCATAAGTCACCTGCTACATATGCAATGATATATAAGCTATCCCATACTCTACTCCCCAAAGGCATATTTCTACACAGGAATATATGTGAAAATTGTGCAGTTTTTCAGAAGAAAAAAGGAGGAGTTTCTTTTGCAATGCTTCTTCTGGAGCACGAGACATCATATCTGTCATTCATCTGTCTTCTGCCAAATTGAACAGGTGGCAAGCAAAGTAAGAAAAAACTTTGTATTGTGTTGAAATAGTTCCTTAGTTTTAACACTGAAGGGTGTTAAATTTGCATCATGGTTGCTTCTGCTATTCAAACACACTGTTCTATGAAGACTCCAATAACTTTCAGGCAAATTTGTAAAAAGATAAATCTATTAAAGAAATCAACACAGAGACATGTTTATCTAATACACAAACGCGTATAAAATTCCTGCATTACTTCCCCTTCAGATACCTATCTTTTTTACCAAATACAGCTGTAATTCCTAATGCCTTTTTGAATTTATCACCCTCAGACTCAGGGAGTTTTCCACTTCAAATAGCTAGGTCATTAAACAAAGACCTGCCACTCTGTGGTAAGCAGAAAGAATAGAGGCAAAAATAATACTGCTTCTTGTGATGGGTCAAAATGTAATGCAAATGAGCTATCTGCTACCTAGACTGAAGAATGAACAGCAATGAAAAACAACCCAGATAAGGCCAATTATGCTTACCAAACACATACTCAGTATCTTTCAGCCAAAAATAATTTTTGCCATGCAGTTCTGTAACCAGAACACTGAGAAATAAAAAGCACTTTTTAATAATAAAGCAATGCTTCGTTTCCTGATTTATTTTACCTAGCTGGAGTATTTAATAGTGATAATATTTTTTAAAATGCATGCTAGTTAAATATCAGTTCAAACACCGAATTGCAATACTTTGGTATGAAACCAAAGTTAAAGAACTGGGTAAAAGAAGGAAAAGGCAATTATCTAAAAAACAAAGGTGAATTTTGTTCCTGGGAACAGCCAAGTTCCCAATCTTGACAGTTGTTTTTATAAAAACAGTACATTTGCACTTTTTAAGAACTGGTGTTAAGAATTCTCCATGAAGCTCCCAATTTCTTCATCAGGAAATTCAGAAATATCCTTAAAATTAAAGCAGAAAAGCCATCTGACCCAAGACATTTTGTGTGACTTTATTGTATCAGTGATGTTTTATTTTATCAATTCTTCCCAAAGGTGCCAAAAGAGGCAGAGTTCCTGTTTCAGCCATTGCAAAAACTCCACTTCAAAAAGACTATTACTCTGCGAAAGGGTTACCACTCAGGCTAGTAAGGTTTCTGCTGGGGAACTTAACACTGTTTAATCAGCGGTCACTTCCCTACTTCCCCTTAATATCTTATTAATGCTGTTAGCATGAGCCATCAGTCTCCTAAAAAAACCCAGAAAACTTATGCAAAATAATGGGCAGACCAGTATAGTAAACAAAATTAGATTTTGCTACTAATTTAAGGATGGAAAAGATGGCAATGGATAACATTATATGCATTAGGCAGAAGGAGGGACCAACTAAAAATTTAAAGAGAGTGTTCCAATTTAAAATTGAATAGAACTAAGAAACTAAAAAATATCAAACCATTTAAGAAATACCAATATCTGTCCATAATTAGCAAGTTGGACCAGTACAAGAACAGGATATACAACACAATCATATCTCAATAGGATGCTTGTTTAATTTCAACCAGTCCACTGACTTTCATTCTTATCTATGTGGACAGGGTGCTTAGAAGGTGTAACAGTCTTATCTGACTGCTGGGATTGGTGAATGTGTATCACTAGGGCTAAATACCTTCTTACCCAAAATGATATGGTGAGCTCTGGTGAAGAAGTGCTGGGCTGGCTCACTGAAAACTAAAGAGCTAGTTCAGAACTTGTCTTTGCCTCTTTATCACTGCCTTTGCAGTAAAATCACTAATTTTTTTTTCTTTTTTAAAGGGATTAAGAAAAAGGAGATTTAGCTATAGTTGCTGAAGCTACTCTGAGCATCTACTAATATTGCTGTAACAGGATTTTTTTTCTACTGTGACACCTTATCTTTTCCTTCATATAATCTGAATGAGTTTGGGCAGTTGCTATTCCATGAAGTACAGTTAACTTTATGTAGTAGACAAATTCACTTGTCCATATATATTACATTGTTTCTTTCATAATACTTTGAATTAAAGTGGGAAAAAATCTCCAGTGAGCAGCTAACTGCAGCACAAGACGGAGTATCTTGCTTTTATACTTCATTGCTTTGTACTGTACTGCCAGAAAGCTATTTTTAGACCTGCTCTGCAGTTGCACAGTTGTTGCTTATATCTTTTCTAAAGGAAGCAAGGTTGCCCTACTGAGACTTTGCCCTTCTCTCAAGGGTAAACTAAAATCCATTAAACTTAAATATATGCTGTAAACCCTGCACATTAGTGTCTGTGATGGAAATATTATGTAGTTATTTATAACAAGATATCCATTTGGGAAAGTGAAAATAGATAGGCATATTTGAAATGTATTGCCTCTCCATTCTCCTCCTAAAGACATTGTCTTTGTGCCTAAAGCTTGAAAGTTTGTTTTGCTGGCACCATGACAAAGTAAGCAAATGTGTCTCCATAGAACAGATCCCTGCTGCCCATAACCCCACAACAAATAGATTGTGAAAAGTAGCACAAACATTCAACCAGACCCTATATTGCCCCAAAGAAATCCAAAGAAATATTTCTGATTAGAGCAGATGTTTTTGAAACACAGCTGCTCATATTAGTGGAAGATAAATAGGAGAATTGGAGAAAAATAATGTAAGTAGATATAGTTAGGCATAAACATATAACAATAGAGATAAGCAAGAATCAACATATGCCTATGCACACACACACACACATGCACACACACACATACACACACTCATGTGTATACTAAGACATTTTAAAATTGACTGTAGACATAGTAAAGGTGTCTAACTGCTATCTTAACTCTGCTCTTACAAATTTCACAGATGCAGATAAATATTATTTAGCCATCAGCCATCAGTGTTGATGCTAAAACAAGGAATTGAAGGAAGAGGAAACTGGAAGGGAGGAAGCAGAAAATCTGAACAAGAGATCATTTTGAGACCTTCTGTAACTTATTAGCCATGCTGTTACATAGAAGAGCTTTGAACCTAAAAGAATATATTACATAGTCCTAGTTTTTCTAGTGTTACGTGATCTACTTCTCTGGTCATCTAATAATCTTCTTTTCTGAGTCTATGCTATGCATTCAAATGTACTCCAATTAAAGCACAAGTATTACATTCAAAAGCAACACCCAGTGATTTACAAAAACCTATCTAGTTGTGGTATTCCCTACTGTTTTTTGGAGGGATCCTGGACAGTACTCACATTAAATCCACTTTGATGGAATTTATACACACACTAGATGCAGAAATTGACCTTGTCAGTCTTTAAATAATAAGCAGTTCTGCCTCCCAATGAACTTAATCAACCTATGAAATTGGGTTTTATAGCTTATGGAGAAAAGCAGTGAGAGGTGCAGTAACAAACAACTAGTTGATCTTGCAAGATTTGATGAGGTCTGCAGCCAGTTGTCTTAAAAAATGTTAAGAAAAACAGCCATAGTAAAATTCTTTGCAGCAAGAATCAAAGTTCTTGTATTTAAATAGTAGCTTTAATCATTTTGGCTCAAAATTCTGAACAAGACTATAACTTCCCTGAAACAAAAGAATACAGACAGAAGCCACATATAAATTTCTGGGTTAGGAAGTTGAACATGAGTCTTTTGCTTCATGTCTTACTATAAAAGAAAGCAGACATCATGAGTGAAAAAGGTAGCAGTAAAAAAAGTATATATGTACATAAAAGCATGTGAAATACTTTGCCTCTCTTTTTGCAATCACTTACTGCTGATCTCCAGTCCACTCTAACCAGCTCTGTGTACTATCTGCATTTTATTCTCATATACTTGGGAAAAACAACAAAAAAAGGAATACTATATAATGAGCAATTAGGATGGTATCGCTCAGTACAAAAAAGATGACAAACCAGAGCAGGACACAGCATTTGACTGATTCCTTGACAGCTCCTCCTACCTTGTCTCCTAGCATGGCACCACAAGTGCATCTACTGCTAGAAGGTAATTTTTATTCAGATAATTATGGAAACAAATCATATGTACCCTTGAGAACATGCCTATCCAAAATAAATGGCATTAAACACTGATAATCCTGAACTAGAATTGCACTCTACAGGATATATAATTATTTTTCTAAGGTTACATTGAACTTCTAGACTCAGAAAGGCCATGTCAGAAAATGAAAAAAGGTGCTTTGAAGAATTTAAAATTGCTATGTTTTTACTAACATATGTCTGTTCTGGCAGAGGGAAGCATGTATTGTATATATAAATGCCCAGGGTATGTTTAGCTTGAAGTTCAAAGCCCAAGCTGTCACATTTCTGTGGCCACTTGCAGTGTCTGAAAAACAGAGTTCATGTAAAAACAAATCTTGAGACAGACACCTTGAAACAAGACAAACAGGGAAGCAGTGTCTAAGAGAAGTTTCAGAGGTGCAAAACAAAAATATGCCAAGAGACTTAAAAAGTTTGTGTCAGCTTCTGTACAACTTTACAAAACATACTTAATTTAAACAAGCAAGTGTGCTATAAACTGAAGAAAAACTTTTCCTTCCTCCAAAAAGGGGCTCACCCACCCTAGACCTAGGAGCAGCAAACCCAATGACACTTCTGTTCTTGTGGCTATTTACCTCCTTTCTATTTAAACATACACTACAGTTGGGACTGTGATTACCATCACACCATCATCCCACTATCCCCAATCTTCCTCCCTAGACTTGCTTCCCACACTAAATTCTGTTCAGTGCTTCCTTTGATATAAGGATGTATTTGTTTCAGTGTGAGTCCTCCTGTTCCCCATGCACACCACATGTCATTGCTCAACACATACCCCCAAGTACTCTATAGCTTCCCAAGGGCTGTCTACTGGGATGTCTTCTATTGTTTACATAACTGCATTCCTCATATTGGACATAGAGTACTCCCTCAGCTTGGTAACTCTAACTGAATAAAGGGGTAGTGAAAGAGCAAATAAGCATCTTAATTTCCTTGTTGTGTTACACAATGATTTATTCCCTTTCAGCCTTGGAATTGCAGAGGCAGAATTGTTCCAGTTGGTCAGACCAAGACCTTTCATGGTATGGCAAATTTTACCCTGACCCTGCCTGACCTACAATCTGGGCAGCTGAAGTTCAACCCCGTTACCCCATGACCTGACTGACTGACTAGATCTGTACTTGGCCCCCTCGTGGAACAGCCCTGTTTGTGCTGCTTCCTGACGGGATGGCTCCTGCTCTCCCCAGGCAGCTATTCATTACTGTGGTAGCACTAGAGTTGCTGACATGGAGCAGACACAAAAGATCATCTCCTTTTCTGCATGACCTAACTGTATTTTACTCTTGCAGCTATGCTCACAGAGCTGAGCATGTCCACTGTGCCATCACTATATTGAAAAAGAAAAAACAAACACAGAGAGCTAAAATACCAGATTGTAGTGAAGCAGTAGACTGAAATGGTGTAAGCACCTAATAAGACCAAAGAGTTCTTGAGGGTGTGTAAGACAAATAAGCACTATCACATTCCTCTTTGTCAGTTTTGATATTTTGTAGCCAAAAGGGAAGCCCTAGTAGGGCTTTTCATTGACCACGTTTCTTCTGTGATGACATTAGATTGAGTCATAAAATAGTTCCCATAACCTGTAAAAAAATTAAGCATTTTCAAAAAATCCTTTTACCCAAATTAGGGAAAAATAAAGTCAGAATATACAGAACATTCACAGTGTAGAAATAGTTTCTTACGTATCCAAAGGAAATTAAATCCATTTGTTTTGTTTCAGTGACTCGTAATTTTCTACTTCAATAAGAATTGTTTTCCATTTTATCTACCTTAAGGATGAGATTTAAAAAAAAAAAAGAAATCGCTTTCTACCACAGAACTGGAATTTTTATGTTTAACAATGGCAAGCAGGAGTTTTACAAAACCAGAATATTTGTTCTGTGTTAAAATATTAATTTGTTTTCTGTGCTGGCAGTTGGTGAAGCCTATTCTGCAACACCAGACTTTCTCAAGGCCCTGCAGAAATAGCTTAAGGCTCCCACCTCAGCATTGACAACTCCAGAGTGGAACAAAGCGTTTAAAAACTAGTTTGAAGGGCAAACATTAGGGATGCTGGAGACTCAAGGGCTGTACTGTAGCTCCCAAATGACCACAACTAACCATCGTAGGCAAAGATTAAAGCAGCTTGTTAAGCACTTACACACTAAGCCACATTTTTATATAGAAATACAAAATGCCAAGTTTCTTGTGTGACGAAACATCCCTTTGCTATTCTATTGTTTCCCATCTCTACAACAGTATCTATTCGAATACTTAATAAATGTGCCAATTTCTCTCCTTAGCAGAGTAAACACTAAAATCCAGCACAGGGAATAAAAAGGAGCAAACAACCAAAAAAAAAACAAACAAATTCTGAGCAATCTTTTCAGCCAGAGGAAAGATTTATCTTTAAAAAGATAAATATTTTAACTTTTTGGATTTTGGTGTGCTTTGATTTTTTCATTCTTCCTCTTCAGCATTCAATTTGGTTTGTCTTAGGTTAACTTCCTTTTGCAAAGCTTCTAGCCACGGCTTGGGCTAACACTGCAGTTTCTTTGGAATCTTGTCTCAGTTGCCACAAGGGAAAAGAAAAAAGTCTTTTGCAGGCCATATTTTTAATTACTAGTGTCGTTCATTTTTAAATGTCATTTATTATTTAAAGCAGGTTTTTGTTTTTTTTTTTTTTCTTCTTGACTCCTGCTGCATTTGAGTTGCATACAAGACCTGTGAGCCAGGAATACAAACTGGCAGTTGGAAGGCAGCCACTGTTAGCTTTTAGAAAGGTTACCAATCCTTCATTTCCTTCTGTGAGAAAATACAGCACCCAGGATCTGGGAGGCAAAACCAACTGTGCTCTTTACTTATCATGACTGATACTGTGGCAGCTCTCTCCCATGTGAGACAATGCTACATCATTAACATAGAAGTGTGCTGAGAAAAACAGAGCGAAAATGTCACAACTGACACCACAAAAACTCCAATGTGGTAGGCATTCATAAATCTTAGTTTCAGGAACTAAATGCAAAGATAAAATATTAATTTATGAGTTTATTCTCCAGAAAGACATACTCATGTAATTTAAGAAGCATGGATGTTTACAGAAGAAGGAATGGGAACCAGGATGTCTGTAATGGGTAATAGTCATCAGGAAGTTATTTGGTGCAGTGGTGATATTTTAGTAAAACATGTATTGTCAACTTTCTCTGGCATATGATCCCAATATATTTGACCCAGAATTTCACAAAACTGATCCTGTAGTGGAGAACACCCTTTACTTTGAAAATTCTTTGTTTTATACTGGGAAGAAATAAAAGGGCAAACATAATTTCTATAGCGAATAGCATGATTTTCTAAATGACCCAATAGAATTCTATACATAGATTTTTCTTTTTTTTTTTTTTTCTTTAAAGCACTTAACATGCTGTGGAAATATATGCCAGCTGTCATAGGGAGCAAAACCCCTGTAGTACCTAAGGGTTGGAAAGTACTCTTTGTTGTTGTTACTCGAAATAGCAGCTTGGGGTATTTTTACAACAATTGCAATCAGTTGTTGTCTTGGTTTTTTTTGTTTTTTTTTTTGTTTTTTTTAATGTTGTTTTTGTTGTTTTTTGCTTTTTTTTTGTTTTGTTTTTAAATGAACCTTTAAACTGGAAGGGTTTCCTTTGTGTGTGATTCTAAAGAGAAGATAAGTAGGAAAATTATGTCTGCCCTCATGGCATTTGAGGAGAATCCTGACTGACTATTTTGTTTCTGGATGCTTGTTGCAGTGGTAGCAAACAAGAAATCTGTCACCTCCTTTTCTTTCTTTGCCAGAACCATTACCATGAAAAATGGATCACATGAGTTAAAGAGTTTGTCCTTATCAGAGTCTTCAACACTGAAATGCATTCTATAATAAGACAGCCTGAATTTTTCCAAAGTAGTGTTCATTGTTTCCTTTAAATATCTCAGGATGCCTATGCAGTATGGGCTGCTGGTGAAACGCATTGCAAATAAAATCCCCTTTGTTTTTAAAACTGCGTACTTATTTCACATGCTATTCAACACTTTCATCATATCCGTTTTTATACAAAAGTAGGGAGAGGAGCCTAAATTTTATATTAAGTTCTGTTTTGGATATGCTGTGGGACTTTGGACCTCTAGTCCTTCAGATGACAAAGTTGCTTCATATGTATGAGTTAGATTATTTATAAAGTAAGAGAGTTTTATAAAAGTAGATATTTCAAACCTGACACTAAAGTCACCAGAAGTGGACACGTGAGAAAAGAATTAATAACACCAGAACAGCAGAGAGAAATGTACATGTGTCATGTTCAGAGCAGTTACTACACCTATTGTGTATTTTTCATGGTTTTTCTAAGGGCTATACCAAGAGAAGGTAATCCCTTACATAAAAGACATCACCTCTAGTGTTAACTTGAAGAAATCAAGATTGCACATAACGGTCATTTTTCTCTTTTTTAACTGACCATGGAAATACAAAGTGACTTGTAATCACAAAAGCACTGTACTCTGTACTTGACATCACCATTCAGTTTGCTGGTGAACAAGGTCTTACACATATCTCATCTTGATGATAGCTAATGGTTTATGTAGGACACAATTGCCAACAGCTCCTTCCTTTCCTTTTGAGTCCTGTTCAATCTCTTGAGATTTCAATTTATTTCTTATTTCAGAGTGTAGTGTGCAATTTCCCATCTTTAAGGGAACAAAGTGTTTCATGGAACAGATGCAGATAGCAGGAATAGTTTGGATCTACTATTCCCACCTAAGTCTGTTACAAAATAATGAAGGGAATGTCTGTTTTAAAGACTTTATAAATGGTGTGTCAAAATTAACAATTTTAGAATTTTATCTTCTTAGCTGGTAAGGCACATTTGATAAGACACACTGAGCTTCACTGAAGTTAATAATTTTGTCTTGTTTTTTTCCTATAAATGCTTTCAAAATAACTGTACAGTAAAATGCTTTGATCAGGATACATTTTTTTGAGAATGCTTCTATAATATATTTTCATTGACATGTGTACAACATAAAACCACAAAAGACATTGTCATTTTCCTTGAACAAAATTCCACAGATAGCTCTGTTCCAAAGTTCTCATTTATGCTGGAAAGACTGTTTTGTGCATGCAAGTGAATACTGACACTAAGAAGTAAAGGTCCTACATGAAATCAAATGTCTCTAGATATTCTGGACGCAAGGAAGCAGAATCAATGAGAATTTTGTTGTGTTTACCTCCCTTAGCAACAAAATTCAAGTAAATATAAATATTTAAAATATTTATTAAGTAGATCTAAAAAGTCAGTCAAACTTGCTCAGAAACTTGCAGATCCAGCACTGGCATTTTCCCAGTACACTTTTTTCCTCTCTATTCTTGTAGTTCTACCTGTATCAACACCAAACCCAGTTGAAGCATTAGGGTCAAACCACCTTTTTAGACTTTTCTTGATTATTGTCATTGCCTATGGGAAGGTGATCTCTAAGGTTCCTTCCAATTCAAACCATCCTATGACTCTGATTCTATACATGTATGGCTTGTGCTTTCATCCATGCTTTTTAATTATTTCAATTATTTAGTGTGTTAAAATTGAAAATAAAAGCAGTAGCAGATTGAAAGCATCTAGTCGCATGTTTACATTAACTCTGAAAGGTTGTGCTTTTTCTGCAGCACCCAAATGTCACAACTCACTGTTGTAATAGTTAATTGCAGTCAGCATCTTTTTATATTCATTGTATGTATTATTTGGATAATGTTATTATGTATTAGGATTCTTATTCTAATTTATTCCTTTGCCAGCCTGACTACTGCTTCAATTTTATTCTCATTACCACAGTATGATTTTTATTGCTCAGAATTTCACAAAACAAAATGTGATACTTATTTTTAAGGAAAAGCAATTTCTCCTTTAAAGATTGATTTATACTCTGGGATAATGAATTGAAGGGAAAAACCAACAACTTTCAAGCTATCAAATTAAGAGGTTTTGTTGAGCATCCATCAATACGCAACCTGGGGAAAAGTACAAGAAGCATGAAATTATTTATATGTAAACAAATTTTACACAGAAATACAATATTTCTGTCTTTGCTATTCCAAGAGGAGCAGAAGATTTCTGTCTGCCATCTTTAGGTATTTAAATAAAGGCCTAAAACTAGAAATGTAGGATCACAGCATACTCAGAAGAAAGAGGCAGATGTCTACAGAATGTGTTTGAGGGCACTACAGTTGCAAGACTAGCTGTTGACTGTCTCCCACACTCCAAATAGTGTCTTGACAATATGAAACTCACTCTGTGAAGTGCAGGAAGACACTTGGTCACCAAAGTAGGCAATTGTTTTAGGTGGTAATATACATTTCTTTCCTCCACATACTGTTAAAATACAGTACTGAACAAGATGTTGACCTTAGAATTATTTGAGCAAGGCAAAAGAGATTGTTGATTTTAGCTCAAAGGATGACCATTTCTAGGCTAAGTGGTCTCTCCTCCAGACCAAAATGATACACTTAGGTGGTCATTAACAGAGCTGCAGCCCACAGAGAGTCTACACTGGAGTATGGTTATCCTGATAGACTGTAGTCTGTGATGACACAGCGGTAGAGCAGGTGAGAAGTGTCAGGAGACAGAGTGACAGAGTGGAGCTGCTATGGGCTCACCACAGCCTTGCCTTAATCATTTCCCTGTGCTCTTCAGGGTTTGGGGGCTGTGTGGAAGTTAGAAGAGTCAGGAATAAAGAAAGAATATTGAAATTTGATATAGGAGGGGTGGGGGAAATGAGTTTTAGGTTTAGCCTATGTTTCTCTGTTTGTCTTTGCCTGACTAGTTTAGTGACTTCCTATGATGGAATGACTTCATCAGTGGACAAGGGAAGAGAAACTGATGTTATCTAGTTGGACTTCTACAAGACCTTTGACACTGTACTTCCAACATTCTTACATCTAAATTGAAGACATATGTGTTTGATGGATGAACTATTCAATGCATAACAAATTGGCTGGATGTCTAAATGCAAGAATTACAGTCAATGGCTCAATTGGAAAACAGTAATGAGTGGCCTTAAGGGTCCATACTGGGACCAATATTATTTAATATCTTCATCAGTGGCATAAGCAGTGGCATTGAGCGCACCATCAGCATGTTTGCAGATGACACTGAGCTGAGTCGTAAAGTTAATATCCTTGAGGGGAGAGATTTCATCCAGCAGGACCTTGACAGGTTTGAGGAGTGGGCCCCTCTGAACACCATGAAATTTAACAAGACCAAATGCAAGGCCCTGCACATGGGTCAAGAAAAAACTCCATATCAGTAAGGACTGGAGGATGAAGGGACTGAGATCAGACCTATAGAGGCCAACTTGGAAATAAAATTGGATATGAGCAGGCAATCTGCACTTGTGACCCAGAGAGTCAGTGGTTGCCTCTGTTGCATAAAAAGAAGCACAGTCAGCGAGTAAAGGGAGGTGGCTCTCCCTCTCTACTCTGCTCTGGTGCCACCCCATCTGGAGTACTGCATCCAGCTGTGGGGTCCCTAGCACAGGATGGACATGGACCTATTAGAGTGGATCCAGAGATGAGCCACAAAAATTATCAGGGGTTTGTAATACCTCTCCTTTGAAGAAAACCTAAGAAAGTTAGAGTTGTTCAGCCTAGAGAAGAGAGTTTTTGGGAGACCTTATTGCAGCCTTTCTTATAAGAGGCCCTAAAGGGGTGTTGCAAAAAAGTCAGCAAGAGGCTTTTTATAATGACAACACTTGTAATGACAGGATAAAAGAAAAGTAGTTTTAAACTGCAAGATAGAAGATTTAGAATGGATATAAGGATGAAATTTTTTTGAGATGACACTGGTGAGACACTGGCACAAGTTGCTCAGAGAAGTTGTGGATGCCCCACCCCAGAAATGTTCAGAGTCAGGTTGGAGGGGCTTTGAACAATCTGATCTAGTGAAGAATATCCCATGGCAGGGAAGTTTGACTAGACAATATCTGAAAGTCTCTTCCACCCCAAAACTTTCAATGATTCTATGAATTTTCTAATTCAAATCTATTTTAATAGGCAATAAATCAATTTTCCCCACACTGCATCTGCCTTGCCTTATTTTCTCCCCCTGTCCTGTGGTGGAGGTGGAGTGCGAGAACAACTATCTGGGTATCTGCCAACCAGCCAAGGTCAGCCCACTACTGCCACACTACTATCTGTTGAAAACAGTTCAAACTGACGCTGGCTGATCTATATGGCATTATAAACTTCAAATAAAATCATGTCTGAAAAGTATTAACAGAATTTTTGCTCTTAACAAATTTCTTCTGCCTGTCACGTGTCTATTTTAACTAATCAGCTGTGTCTGCCATACCATTTTTATTAGGAAGGGTTGCACCTTTTCTACCTACAGAAAGTTGTACCACCTATACTGAGATTATGTAACGTTGTCCAGGATAAAGCAAATTGTTAAGGAAGTCCATAAGTGGTTGATGACAACCACTCCATGGTTATTCCATGATGAAGCTGATGAAAACTGTGTAATCACATGATTGTATGTAATCTTGCTCCATGAACTTACATCAAGAAACTTAATTGAGATTGGCAAGCATTTTAATTTAATTACATTTAAGTGCTTCACTTTCTATCTGTAGCTGTTCTTAAAAAGACAAAAAAAAAAACCAAAACTAAAAAATGAGCAATATCTATACTTGTATAAACAACCAGAAAAGAAGTCACTGAAATTCTGAAGATGTTTCAAAGTCAGGGAATAGTATTATTTCATTAAACAATCTAAGACAAGGGGCTGCACCTTAACAGAAATATAATAGTTTCAAGTGGTTATGTGTTCTCTAAAACTCATATAAACCTTGAATTTTATGGCTTTCGTTATGTTCCTATTATTGGTGTTTCTTCTCTGAAGGAGAATGTTGCTGTGGAAGTTGTTTTGTATGTATCTGAATACACTTAGCTGTTTTCTCTGGGCACTTTTATAATTCTACAGATATTTCAGTCAAATCCATAATTTTATTCTTAAATATTATATTCATAGGAAAACAAGTAAAAAAGACTTACATTGACTGTTCAAGTTAAGAAATAGCCTTTAGGCATGTCTTCAATATATATTAGTCTACTCATGATTACCCCACATTCCTGTAGCCAATGTGTTTGTACTGGCTGTACTTACTGCACCTTTCCATTGTTAAAGAAGAACAAAACCAAAATGGTCTAAAATCTGCACAGTGGAGAGGTTCACCTAATTTGAGTGAGTCCACATGTACCACCTGCTGTTTATTTTAGATTCTTTATGCATAGAAACAGAGTGAATGTAATTGAATGTATGAAGACAGGATCATTTTACTGAGCTAGGTATTTGATAGCAGGTGCCTGGATAAATTGCTATGACAGCATACCAAGGAAGACGTGAAAACTACATTCTCTCATGTAGATTAGGAGGGAAAGGAAATTGATATTATTTCTTTTATCTAGTACTTTTTCCATAGCTGATTTGCAGGGTATGTTTCCAGGAAATTGAAGGCTCAGAAAAAACATATTGGCAGGGAGGGTACCAAAATGGATGTTTTCTCCATAGTAGAACTGCCACATATATCAAATTCCAGAATAGAAACAGGCAAACACTAAAAGGCTTGACTTAGATCTTGTCTTTTGCATTTGGGAACTGATTCAAATCTGCCTAAGCAAGTGGGAAAAGAATTCACTGTTCTGTGGTTTGGTTCTCTAAATAACCCTTTCATATAAGTATCTCAACATGGTTTACTCACAGTTTTTATTACCTACCCTGCAGATAAGCACTGTGCCTTCAAAAATGAGAATGATCACAATGCAAATATGTGACTTTAGTTGCCCATATTTCCAGCTGGTTCTCTGATCCAAAACCCTTGCAGTGTGATTTTCAGAAGGAGGATTTTAAATCCTGTCATTTGAATAAATTTTTACCATTGAGTTTCTTCACTTGGAAAGCCACAATTTCCTTTAATTCTAAGCAGCCAAATGCAGTATTGGGCTGCAGAAACTACTTTTAGGTTTGCATGACCAAAAGCACAGACAACATCTCTCAGCTATTAAGCTAACAAAAGAATAGGTATGCAAGAAGATACATGAATAACCTCAGTATACCTACTGGCTATGAAAGCATGAGCATAAACCTAATTGAACATCTAATTCATCTCCTGAACTACAATTTTTAAGATATTTCATGAATCATCATTCCCAGTGTTATTTGAAAAGATAGACTCTCTCTTTAGCCACACATAATGCTGAATGTTGCGAGCAGCTTGTGAATGGAGGTGAAGTGTGCCATTCTCTCTCTTAGCCACCATAACTCTGCATCTTTCTTAGCCTGGACAAAGACGGAAGCTGCCCAGCACAGGTCAGTTTTATCATGAAAGCTGTTCCCTGTGTGGTAGCTGTAAGAAGAATTGGGTTGCAGATGATTCTGTAAGGAGAGAGTAGATGTTCTGCTAGGTAAGGAGGGCAGACTTTCACAGGGACTGTAAGAAAGCATCCCCAGATAAGTTCTTACCTGATAGTACCACACTCATACTAAGTATTTTATTTCAAAATGTGTCTGTTATTTCAAAATTCCTTTGACAGATCAAGAGTTATTTTTGTTACGTTATTTTTCCTCATAATCCACATAGTTTCTGCCAACAATTCCCAGTTTACTATGGTATTCAGCAGTTGTTAAAAGCTCTGTGGCTGGATATATTCAAATTTTAGTGAAATTGAGTCTCTAAGGGTATCAAGTGTTTCATCTGAGAGATGGATAAGTGATCCAAAAACCATGGGAAGCTGTTCCTTCTCTCCCTGTCCCTGTATTTCATCTCACAGTCACACACACTAATACATCTCTTATTCTACAGATAATCTGAAGGGATTCCTATGCCTTTGTTAACATAAGAACAACAAGTTTACAAAGACATGTTAATAAACAACAAGCAACTTTAGTTTTCTTTAATATACTAAAAGCCAAGGTTGCATTGCTAGCAAGTTTTGATCCTATCTGAATAAGCACATTTGGATTGCATATCCTTAGCAAGATAATTCACTGAAGAAAAGCGAATTTCAATGGTCTCAGCAGATGTTTAAAGTTTTGCATGTATGGAAACTGAATAAATATTTACATGAATATGGATAGTCATAACCAAGGAGTTCTGAGTCAAATTTTGGTCTCCCTAGTAATATTGGTAAAGAGAACAGGGCTTTAAAATATTCAAAGGCAGAAAAAAGAAATCTAGGAGGTACATAGTCATAACAATTATGAAAACTTTCAAATGAAGCAACTTTCTGAACTCCTTGGAAACCTGTAGAACAAGTCACTTGAAACAACAGTACTAGTTATTAGGCAACAGGAAGGCAGGTCTTGATTAGTCTGATTATGCATCATCCTACACTCACTTCAGCCCAAAGTGTTGTTTTACACTGTCTGTTATGAAACAGCAGAACTGTTCAGAAATAAAGACAGGACTAAGGCATTGTCTTCTGTCAAATTCTCCTCAGCTTGTCGGACCTGATGTTATGGTTTAATTCAAGACAACAGTTAAGTACCACGCTGCTGATCACATGATCTCCACTCCCTCCCCACCCCAAAGAGAAGGAGAATAGGAAAGAAAAGGTAAACCTCATGGGCTAAGATAAGAACAATTTAAAAACTAAAAGAAAACCGAACCAATCAAACAAAAAAAAACAACCCCAGTTTAAGTACGGGGCACGACAGTCTGTGGTGTGGGGATACCCCTTTGGCCAGTTCAGGTCAGCTGTCCTGGCTATGTTCCCCACCAGCTTCTTGTGCACCTGCACCCTGGCAGCGTGCTGGGAAACTGCAGAGTCCTTGACTCAGGGTAAGCACTACCAAGCAACAACTAAACCATCACTGTGTCACCCACATTACTCAGGTACTAAATCCAAACCACAGCACCGTAACAGCTACTAAGATGAACAGAACTCTGTCTCAGTCAAAAACAGAACACATTTAAATAGTAATGTAGCCAAATGAAGAGTAAGCCTGTTATATTTCTTGATGTCCAATCCTGTGTCATGTATTTCATTTGTTCAACCCTGTCCACAGTCTTGCAATTAGATTTTAACACCTCAGGTGTGAATGATACAGTTCTGGACACAGCTTGAATTCAGATCCCTTGAAATCATCTTGACTTTCGCTCATTCCATCATCACTGATGTCTCAGAGTAATGTACTATGGCACCTCCCTACAGATACTGCCATAATCCTGATATTTCATGGCTCTTGATATTGAATGTAGTCCACCAGGTGGTGTAAACTTTGACTGTGTTTATAGGGAAGCATGAAGGCAGAGCTATTTCTTTAAAGGAATTGGTTATTCAACATAAGTGGGGTTTTGCCAGGCCTCTCCAGGAATGCAGCTAACAAAACACTCCAGTTTCAAACAATTACCATTTCTTCCTATCTCTAGCTTTGTATAAGAGACTCTGGTGACCAAGAAGATTTTTCTACCCAAATTGCCAGACTTGAGAAGCAAAAGCCTGCAATTGTTTAGAAAAGCAGGCATTCCTGAATGCTATATGAGAACAGCACATTCTTTGATTTGGATGGTTACTCATGCATTCATAGAAGATGAGCTTAACATCCTTCGCAGAGAGTACAGCTTACGATTTCAGCCCCAGAAGAAGTGGGAAAAGGAGTGCTCCTGTCATGTATTATCATTACATTAATGTAACTGCTAAAGCCACTATCCATAGGTCCTGAGAAGGGATATCTGAGGTTTTCTCACTAGCTTTTTTTTTTTTCCATTTCCCTAGACATTATTGACATTGAGGTTTTTATTCATAGGTTGCAGTTGTCTAGGAGCTGGGAGCTAAATCTTTTCAACAGAAACTGTGTAAAAGAAAGAGAGGAAATGAGTAAGGAATTGAAATGACAGCTTTGGTGATGGCTTTTTGTTCATCTAGTCAACTGTGCTATAGTGCAGCTGAATGAGAAGTTTACAGTGCAACTCAGAAAAAATATGAAGAAGCAATTAGTATGCACTTCTTTCCTCCTTGTAGTGCAACATATGATGGCTTTAATGGTGTTTCAACTTGCTGAAATAAAATTGTTGCCAAATGTTCCTTATAATAGAAGTTGTCATTGTCTATGAAGTTTTAAATTAGTAGTATATATAAAAAACATAAGTCAGCATTTAACCTTCTGGGATACCACAAGCAACCTCAGTGAAAACTATCAATATGAATAGCTCCTATCATGTCTTTCTTAATTTACTTTTTATACTATCTGTTCAACTGGACCAATACAGTATAAAACTAGTTGTGTATACTCATTGTAAACTGATTTTCAAATGCACATCTTTGTGTCTCATACTAATGGTTTGAAGAATATATAGAAACATAGAATGATGGAACACTTTGGGTTGGAAGAGACTTTAAAGATTATCTAGTTCCAAACCCCCTGCCATGAGCAGGGACACCTTTCACTGGTCCAGGTTGCTCAAAGCCCAATTCAACCTGGCCTTAAACACTTCCAGGGATGGGGCATCCACAACTTATGTGGGCAACTTGTTCCAGTGCTTAACCACACTCATAGTAAGGAATATTTTGCTCATATTGAATCTAAACCTACTCTCTGTCAGTTTGAAGCCAATCCGCCTTGTCCTGCTCTTTTAAAAAGTACTTCTCCATCTTTCTTGTCGGTTCCTTTCAGGTACTAGAAGTCTGCAATAAGGGCACCCCAAAGCGTTCTCTTCTCCAGCATGAACAACCCCAATTCTCTCAGCCTTTCCTCACAGGAAAAGTGTTCCATCCCTCTAATCATCTAGGTAGCCTCCTCTGGGCTCAACTATAGCAGGTCCATGTCCTTCCTGTGCCAGGGACCCCAGAGCTGGATGGAGCACTCCAGGTGGGGTCTTACCAGGGTGAAGTAGAGGAGCAGAATCACTTCCCTCACCCTTCTGGCCACACTGCTTTGGATGCAGCCTAGGACACATTTGGCTTTCTGGGCTGTGACCACACTTTGCCAGCTCATGTTCAGCTCTCATCCACCAGCACCCATGAGTCATTTTCAGTAGAGCTGCTCTTGATCTTTTCGTCTACCCAGCCTGTTTTGATACCAGGGGTTAGCCTGACCCAAGTGCAGCAGCTTGCACTTTGTCTTGTTAAACCTCACAAAATTCCCATGGGCCCACTTCTTGAGCTTGTCAGGGTCCCTCTGGATGATATCCTATCCTCCAAGGATGTCATCCACACCACTCAGCTTGGTGTCATCTGCAAACTTGCTGAAGGTGCCCTTGATCCCTTTGCCTGTGTCATTAATGAAGATATTAAATAACACTGCTCCCAGTATGGACCCCTGGGGATACCACTCATCACTGATGTCCATCAGGACATTGAAACATTGAACACTACCCTCTGGATGCAACTGCTCAACCACTTTCTTATCCATCTAACAGTCCACTCATCAAATCCATCTCTCTCCAATTTAGAGAGAAGGATGTTGTAGGGGACTGTGTCAAAGGCTTTACAGAAGTCCAGATAAATGACACCTGTAACCCTTTCCTTGCCCACTGATATAGTCACTCCATAATGGAAAGCCACGAGGTTGATCAGTCAGGACTTGGCATTGCTGAAGCCGTGCTGGCTGTCTTGAATTACCTCCCTGTTCTCCATGTGCCTTAGCACAGCTTCTAGGAGGATCCACTCCATGATCTTCCCAGCACAGAGGTGAGGCTGACAGATTGGTAGTTCCCAGGATTATCCTTTCTACCCTTTGTAAAAATGGGTGTCATGTTTCCCTTTTTCCAGTAACCAGAGACTTCACCTGATTGCCATGACATTTCAAATATCACAGAAAGTATCTTGGCAACTACACCAGCCAATTCCCTCAAGACTCTGGGATGCATCTTGTCAGGTTCTGTAGAATTATGTATGTTCAGGTTCCTCAAATGGTCACGATCCTGATCTTTACTTACAGTGGGAGCGACTTTGCTCTCCCAGTCTCCATCCTGCTGTCCCTCCAATTGAGAAGTGTGGGAAGAAAGGTTACCATTGAAGGCTGAGACAAAAAAATGCTACTGAGTACATCAACCTTCTCCTCCTCCACTCTTACTAGTTTTCCAACACTGTTTGTCAGAAGGTGTGCACCTTCTTTGACCTTCCTTCTCAGGTTAACATACTTCTATAAATCCTTCCTGTAATTCTTTGTGTTCCTTTCCAGGTTCAGTTCCCCATTTGCCTTAGCCTTCCTCACAATATCCCTACCCAACCAAACTTCATTTCTATACTATTCCCAGGTCACCTGTCCTAACTTCAACTGTCTATGCATTTGCTTCTCTCCCTTTAGTTTGATCAGCAGATCTCTACTCAGCCACACAGATCTATTGCCCTCCGTGCCTGATTTCTTGCTCCTGGTGTTTACCAGACCAATGCATGATCACTGCAGCCCAGGTTGCCTCCAGCCTTTACATCCCCAGCTAGCTCACATATATTAGTGACAAACAGATCCTTAGGAGGGACCTAAGTTTCAAGTTTTCATGAATACAAGTTGTTCCCTAATTAAGAAACTCATTTAGATTTACATCTCAGTATTCAACGATTTCTAGAAAACTTGGAGCTTGTGTTAGCTTGAGGGCAATGTACAAAACAGTTAAAAATAACAATATTTTCTACTTTTCAAACACAGCATTTCTTATTAGGGAAAATAATAAGCATTGCATATAGATCTATATATATAGGTATTGTGTTGCAATATGTATGCATTAATTAGGAAATATAATCATGCATTTAAAAAAAAGGCGGAAGGAAGTAGTAAACACAAGATACTCAATTTTAAAAATTGTTATTATCCACATGTGCTGTTAGACTCCTGGAAATCCTGAAGAATCTATAGAAAAAGCAATTCTAGAATTGTAATGGTTATGAGCAATGTTATGTGATTATAGTTCTTGATTACACTGGTTAAAACATTTCTACAAGAAATGAAAACAGGAAGCAAATTGTAATGAAGAGCACACAAAAGAGAGAATGGGAGGCAATCTCAATTCAATCCAATTTCTTTTCATTTTTAGTAAGAGTATTCAGCTTAGACAGATACTTCAGTGTTCTCACGCACAAGCATTGAAAATGATATGGGATGGCACAGTAAAATGGGTAATAAACACTGAGATTCACATCTCTAAGCTACACTGAGATAAAAGAGCATATGCAAAGCCTCTGTCCTTACTTTGTTAGATGCAATTTACTCAAATTTAAAATTTTGCTGCCATGGGGATACAAACGGGGCGGGGGGGGGGGATTGCATTGCTGCCTTTGTGCTTCTGTTTCTGTACACATTGCTTCAGAGACTTCAAGGAAGAAATCTGCAGTTCTGGGAAGGTCTATCTCTTTCTATTTTTAGTTGCTTGAGTTCATTGACAGAAACAAAAGCTAATGCTTTGCTTCTTAATTCTACATCATACCTGATCAGACATGAATTTCACATTTACTGAATGACAATACTGTGAATTTTCTGCATGAGGTGTAGGCTGAGACAATGTCCTACTTATAAAAATACACGCACAAAACATTTGCATATATGTTTGGCCCAGGGCACTGAATGTGATTCTGATTGTCTTGAAGAAATTGTATTTTTATAAATTACTATTTCTACAAGGAAATTATCATTTTATGTAAAATATAAGTTCTGATTTCTTCTGACTTCAAGAAAAGTATTAAAATACACAAATACTTTGCATTCAGTTAGCAGTACAAAACAGCACAGCTGGCACAAGCCAAAAAGAAATCCACAAGCAAAAAGCCCTAATCTGTCTACAAATAAAAAAAAAAAAAAAAAAAAAAGAAAAAGAGTTTCTTCTATCATCTGCCTAGAAATTGTACTGAAATTGTTTTTTTCTTTTTTATTTTTATTTTCCTTTCTTTCCATCCTTTGGGAAGATTCCTCAGTATTTGGTGGAATAATGAGTTTTGATAGGTGACAAATAGCTATCTGCTAGAGGTTTACAATGTTTTTGGAAAAATAGCATAACTTCTTTCAATGGACAGAGAAATGGAAGCACAGCAAGCTGGCAGCTCACGCAGAAGAGCAATAACAGGAATAAAAGCAGGCTCACCCTAAACTGCTCCAAATCCTATCAGCTAGGACACTCTTTCTTGTCATTAATTGTGACATGCAAAAATGATTTTTTTACTTCATTTTTCCCTTTAGATAAATTTATATGATGTTTTTATTGTTATCCCTTGAACCATTTTCAGTGTCATGGTTTTTGTTCTGTTCTTAGTATGCCAATGCCTTTTTCTCTTACACCATAGAGCTGCACCCCAGATAAATATGTTATGGGAAGTCTAATTATATTGGAACCAGTTCATTTAATTTATAGGTTTAATGTTCTTTGAATGCAAACTTTTACAGTGAATGAGTGTTTTAATTGATCCACTGTGAACAAAGTGCTTGAATTAAGTTCACTCCTGCCACAAAACCTTGCCTTGAGATTTCAGGCCCCAGCATTAATAGAAAAGTAAAACAGGATTTAAGAACATGGTAATAAGCAGATCAATAATACGTGCATGCAAAATAAGTGTAAGGTGATGAATTTTGGTACAGCTGAAACCTGGGATGCTGCTTGAGTTGCAAGGCAATACAGAATCTGCATTCTCCATTGTCTCTTCTCTAAAGGTAACACAGACTTGGGAGGAGGATGGTGGGTGTGAAGGTTTGGTGGCCCTTTATTTGTACAATGGCTAACCCTCTGGAAAAATTAAGCAAGCTGCAACCAAAGTATCTAATCAAACTGCAAATCCACCACTTATTTAAATATTCCCAATGTATTGGAACTACAGAATCATGAGATTGCCTATTTGCCTACCAATTTTACTTTCTGGAGGAAATTGCCCTCAAAATGAAGCTCTACTTGACCCCCCAAATTCACAGGCATGGATGCATCTTTCCCATGGTAATAAAGGGACTCTCTGTTTCCCTGTCCCTACACACCCAGAAACATAGAACAAAAATTAAACAGCTTTGCCATCCAGTGACCTTTCCAGCTCCTCCTGTAAATTGCATCCATGTCTATGGCAGTGAATATTAAATGACAGTCAGCCCCTGTGTAGGGGTAAATAGCTCTTTTGTGGAAGATATTTCTGCTGAAGAGGCAGTTATCTTTCACTTAGGAAGATTTCCTGCCTGGAATGAGGCATCTTTCCCAGACACAGTTTTGGGATGTTTCTCTGCACGCATTCCACAGAAGGTTACTCCCCAGGCATGAGTGAGAACGCTCATAGATGTGCTGCAAGACCTTGGCAGCCAAAGGGGAAGCTGAGGAGGGGAAATGATGATAAAGCCCAAGGAATGAATGAAAGCCTTGCCTTTGCCTCTTGCTCCAAGGCCTGGTGCTGGACACACAGTGCCATTAGGATCTATAAGCTTTCAGTGTCCCCACCTCTGAAATAAACCTTTTGAAAACTTTCCAACTCTTTTGCCATTCTTTGGGGGAATATCTGTGTATATTCTGCTTTGTACCCTGCTTTGGTCAACCCCTATCTCCACCTTCCAAAATAACTCTTTCTGTTCCTCTTTCAAACACATTAAAACTGAGCTTTGTGAACTAAGCCTTACTTTTTCAAAAGCAATTGCAATGCTTTTTTAAAGATGTCATTGGAAGTGAAGACGCACACACCAAAAAAACCCCCAAAATACTGCAGATCCTAAAAGTATCACCAAATAGTGCTTATGAGATGTGACCTGGGTTTGAAATGAAGAGCCCTTAAGAGACTTCCAATTTTAGCTCTGTGAGACTTCCCATGGTGGTGTTTAGATTAAAGCTTTTAATGAAACTCAGCTGTGAAACACACAAAATACAAGTCTATTATTGCTGTTTTGCTGAATTACCCTTCATTTCAGCTGATAGAAAAGCAGTGAAGAACACTGGATTAACAGTAGCTGTAAGAGGCCAATGTAATTTCAGCACTAATTTGCACAGCATGGAAGTTCCGCCCCCACCACATTTTCTGGTCCCAGCTCTCTACTATGTGTAAACTTCTTGGCTTCTATTTTCAGCAACCCTCAGTGCTGGAAAGTGTCAAAGCTATCTAATTAGGTAATGGTTGCTACAAGGACTGTAATGGTTTCCATTTCTATTATTACTTCTTTAAAACAGAGAAAAAAGCAAACATGAAAGTTAGTTTTTATCTTATTCTAATGCTCATACATTTGCAACCTTGTGGTTATCTGGTTCCTTCAACCAAGACTCAGCTCTGCAGGGAAAAAACTACTTGAAACAAATCACAGTAAGTTTCTTTAGTCTCATCTTGAAAGATCACAAATAACTTTCTATACTGTGAACATATAGCACCTCCTCACATCTCAACTCTGGAACAGAAAAATGAAAAAAAAATCAAAAAGCCTAAGCCCATAACAGACAATAGGGTATGCTTTATTAGTTGGAAACTGAAAAGACAGGCTAGGGAGGTAACATGCAGTTAATCAGTGTCCTGGAAAATTGGCAAGCTATTCTAAGACTCTACTGGAGTTAACTGTCTTCACAGCAAGCCCTACGGTGTTGAGGTTTGGATTTGTGATTAAATCAGTTTTGATAATACGTCAGTATTTTGACTATTGTTAAGCAGTGTTTGCACAGCACCAATGACCTCCTTTCCCATTCTGCACTCCAATCCCTGGGACACTGGGACAGCGGTTACAAAATTCTCCAAGGGACATTCCATAGATATAACATTATAGTTAGCATTAAAACTGGGGTAGAGGAAGAAAGGTGTGGGATTCCTTGGCTTCCAAGGTGGTCATTGCGTGAAACTGGCTGGATATCAGCCTGCTTGTGAGAGATGGTGAATTATTAGATTGCACTGTTTAGTTGTTTGGTTTGGTTTTGTTTTTGTTTTTTTTTTTTAAAGCTTTCCTTCATCTATTAAACTGTCTGGGTTTTTGTTTTTTTCAATCTTTCTAATCTCTCCTCTGTTCTACTTGGTTGTAGTGGGTGAAGGAGCAAAGAGTGACTGTGTGGGTGCTTAGTTGCCGGTTGGGGTCAACCTACCACAAAAAGGAAGGAGAAAAAAGCAAAGGCAAAATTATTCCTCTTATAGAAACAGTCATTGTCAGCTAAAAGGGGACAGGTTCAGAGTGATATAGGTTAAATCCTGAATAGCAGAATAGATAAAAATATGTCAAAGGAATTTCATTTGTCTGGAAACTTATTTCAATGAAGTAAAAAAACCCCAAAAACCCAAACAAATCAAACCAAAAGAAAATAGTTTTTGTCCTTTCTCAAAATCTCCCTTGCATTTTGTAATTCCAGTCTACCTTACAATGTGCAAAGATTTAAATTTACAGTCCAGATCCAAGCAAAAGTTTTGATAGCTCTCAGTCTTTTTAGTACTGTTTTTGATAATTATGATTTTAGAATTTCTTATTGTTCCTTGAAATTTGGAAGGAAGCCAGTACAGAATTCCCTTAGAAGGCAACATAATCTTAAGTGAACAGCAAGCAAGTTTTACATTGACTTCCTTTTGTTTCATCTATATTGGTCTTATGTTATTCTCAGTTATTTTCAGCACTTTTAAGTATTTAATTCTTTAATGCTCTTAACAAAAAAATTTCTGTAGAAATTTTTTAGTTACAAATGTTTATTTTTTACTTCTACTTCTTGATTTTCCAGTTTTACTGTGTTCTATTTTACTCAATATCTTCCTAACTGGCCTCCCTGTCACTTAAAAGTGAACTAAACTTCAGGTCAGAGTCTTTTGTTCTTGTTATAGACACAATGCCAATGTTAAACAGACATATAGTTTAGGAAATAGGATTAAATCCAGCTCCACTAAGATCATTGTGTCAAAATTACTGGTGATTATTATTCCAAGCCACAGAAATTCCCAGTTCAAACTCACACTAACTCATTTTCAGTAGGAATGTACTCATCTCCAGCATGCTCAATGGGACCTCATCTGACTCTGTGTCCCTTTCATCCAAGGATTTTCACAATTCTGCTATGTTATTTTTGCCTGCTTCTCTCAATTTAAAATGCTAAATACTCAACAGTGGCAGCTTCATATGCTGGTACTACTGTACTTCATAGGGAACTTCTGTGTGTTTTTTCAAGAGGTCTTAAAACTTCCCTGGTGTTTAACCCAGTCATCATATCTTCACTCATTCATGGTGTTTATTGTAGCCAACAGTATCTCTGTTTCCTTACAATCTTCAATTCTGTAAGATGTAACTTCTCCAAGAGTTTCTTAGAGGTCTGTGTCTTATTGAAACTCTTCCACAGAGGAAATATCAGAGTGAAAAGTGTTGTCATACTCCACTGCACAAAATTAAAGTGAAACTGGAGGATATATTGGGAAAGATTAATTTCTTGGTTGTGAATGGAAATATTACATACTGAGATACCATAACCATGGCCACATAAGAAAGCACATCTTCATATTAATCTTTCAAATAGCATTCAAAATTAATTAGAAATTCAAGCACTATCATTCGTTCTGAAACAAATATTTTATTTCAGCTGTAACCAGAAAGATAATAACCAGCAAATAATTTGAAGAGAAATTATGTTTTGAGATTGCAGTGCTCAGAAGTCCCAATGTCTTTACAATGCTGAAGCAGAACAAAATTTTTCTTTCATATGGCTGCATGGATGAAGGCCATTCCTGGAAAGATGTGCATCTTGAACTGGTTCAGTGTGAATGACTGGCCTTAAAAATGACTCATATTCTGACACATCAAAAATTTTTGCTTCCAGCCTTTTGCCAAAAAAAGTGGTCAACACTCAGCTGCATTATTTATTTCATTTTCCCCACTCATACCCTGAAGTGTTAGTGAAGCTATTCTGAAGTTTAAGCCCTCAAAGTCTAATTATAAGGAAAAAGGGAACACTTTTCACATACTAGCTCACATTTTTGACTTTAACTATTTTTCTATACACACACAACAATTTAATCTGCTAATTCATGTAGATCAGACACTAACTTAGCATAAGATTAAACCTTTCTATGACTATGTGACTAGTGTAGAATTGTCACTGTCAACTACTGACTTCAGTGCTGCTGTTGTGGCTTGGTGTAGCTCAGTTAATTTGACAAGCAAAACACATAATGCCATAATTTTTTAGGACACAGTGAAGGAATTGCTGAAAAATAACTTAAAATATACTTTGCTTATAATGACATTTATAAGAGTATAGTTTTTAGTAATTGTCAGATTTCCAGCTCTCTTGGGTACAGAAAAAATTAAAGTGATAGGAAATTAGATAAGAAAAAGTTTACTTGCAGAGTTGTGGGTATATTCTCATTTCCAGCAATGAAGAAAAACCCTGTAATTACAGTTTCACAAGTGGAATTTCAACATTGTTGCCTTGGCCAGAGTCTCAGGTTATTAGAGGGTGAGAGTAGGGAAATCACTGGAAAGAGAAAATTTAAAAGGGATGTTTCCCTCACCATCTTAGAATTCTTGGGAACCAGCCTTTAATGTGTCTCTCAACTCTCTTCCTCTTGTACTTTCTGTATAAAAATCTTGATGGATAGGCTTCTGAAGGCTTATGCATTTGAGAGCAAAGAAAAATGGTATATGATTTCAAATATCAAGTTAAGCAAAATTAAGAATGTTAGGATTTTTTTAATTATATGTAAGACCATTAATTTCAGAGCTTAGCATTCAGCAAAACATGCAAATCAATCTCTGTGAAACATCTTCCAGCAGGTTTCTGGGGTGATGAAAGACAGGACCAAGGATAGCAAGTTGAATTACATTCTACTTCCAGGTTTACCTTTCAAATGCCTGCAGTATGGACACAGTAGAGGGCTATTTCCGAATCCATGATTAGAAGCAATGATATTGCCTGTCAAAACAGACCATGGAAGTACTGCATTACATAAACGATTATTAATATGGGCATTGATCAAAGTAAGCAGCAAAATAGGCAACTATTCTTATTGTCACTTTCAAGGGCTGTTAACCCCTGTACTTCCAAGTACTCAGGTATTCAAAGCAGGTTGAAGCACACTGGTTTCTGATCATCAGGTTCTGACAGCAATAAGGACATCTCAGCTATGTCTTGGTCCTGTGACAAGTAAGAGTCTCTGATCCCACAGGCAGTTCAGCAAGCAGAGAGTCTGCAAGCAAAAGCTTCACAGCGAGGTGTCATGAGTTTGCCTTGCCTGACCTGCAGCCCTAATTCTTCTCAGAAGGCACTGGGGACCTTGTATGTTGAACTTTCTTCTTCCGTGACAGGCTGGCTACTTGATTGCTGTCATCCTCTATTTCAAGATCGTTGCTAAGTAGAAACACAGATATTCCTCTTTAGTTTCATTAGTCTGAAGCAAAGGTAGATTCACTTGAGTACTAAAGAGCTTGGCTCCAGTCATTAACCTCTGCCTTATGTTTGCCTTCTGTGGTACTGGGAACTGATAAACTCCCAGTTGCTGTGCAATAGTGTCTCTCTGCTTCTCTTCTGTTTCCACAGCTGGAGGGAAAGTACAAAGCTGTGCAGCTGTGCGCTGGATTGAAGTTAACTGTTGTGACATCAGCCTATATGGTGCAGTGCTTGGATTTATGACTAGAATGGTATTGATAGCACATCAATGTTTTAGCTGTGATAAGCCTTGTTTGCCCAGGATCAAGGCCTTTTCTTTCTTCCATTTTACCCATATGGGTGTGGGCTGGAGGTCCATAAGTCCGGGAGGGGACGCAACCAGGGCAGCTGACACAAATTGACCAAAACAAAATTCCATACCATATGATGTCTGCTCAGTGGTGAAAAGTCAAAGAAGGGAGGAGGAAGGGGTGATGGTCAGTATTATGCTGTCAGTCTTGCTGAGCAGCCTTCACATGTGTTGAGACCTGGCTTCTCAGGAAACAGCCAGACATCTACCCATCAATGGGAATAGTAAGTGAGCTCCTTATTTTACCTTCCCTGTGTGTGCAGCTTTATTTCACTTATTAAAATGTCTACCTAAGCCCACAAATTTTCTCACTTTTGTGCTTCCAATTCTCTCTTCAGTCTCACTGTGGGGGAGTGAGTGAGTGAGTGAGTGAGTGAGTGAGTGAGTGAGTGAGTGAGTGAGTGAGTGAGTGAGTGAGTGAGTGAGTGAGTGTTGGGGGAGGTAGCAGCTGGATGGAGTCATTCCACCACAACCTGAGAGAGCACATTACAAATATATACTTCCATACACACATTCTGTCTCTTCAGCCCACCTCACTTCTTAAGGCTCAAGCCTCCAAATAGCCCTTTCTATTCATGGGACACGTAGATACAGTGCAATAGGAGAGATCAGCCTATGCATTTAAGATCAGGGAAGCTTTCCAATGCATTCTGAACTAATATACGTGCAACCAAATTTTCTTCACTTGAAAAATAACTCAAACGGTAGCTTAGTTCTAAGAACAGTAAATTAACTTGGCAAATGGGGTAACTGAGTGCAGACTTACTAAAGATATTTTTAGTGGCTTATTTCTCACACAAGGGGAGAAAAAAAGGATGGTAAAAGGTCATGACTTCAAATTCTGTCTGATAAACCTTCTGATTCTGTCTGTCTAAACCCTACTAATCCTTCTATCACCATCCATCTGCTATCATCTACTCATAGATGATGGCAACAGCTTAGTATAGCTTTAAGAATATGATTCCTACAAACTCATTTCACTCAGTCATTATATTTATTCTTAAAATGAAAGAATAGTTCTTAAACAGGAAGCCTCACTTCACAGTAACTTTCTGTGCAAGCCCTGGTACAAGACTGAAATTTATGAGGAGTGCTCTTACTTGAAGCAACCATACAAATATTGGCAGAAGAAAGTGTGATACCAAATTTCTTTATATAAGATAATGGTGACAATCAAAGTAAGGTTTCTTCAAGACAAAAATACCCACATATAATTTTAATTAGTGCATGCAATCTTTGTAAAAAATTGTTATAAGTTGCTCCATTTGCAACAATATTGGTTATCCAGATTTTCTAGTTTTTAAAATAGTGTACTCATTTTGGCTGGAATATTGTTAACTTTTTTCATGATAGTTTGGATGGCACTATGTTTGGGATTTGTGACCAAAACAGTATTGATAACACTGATTGTTGAGCGCTGCTTACCTATCATTGAGGTATTTTCTGTTTCTCTGTTACCACTTTGAGAGTTTGTGGTTTTCTTCCCAAGTAACCATTATGCTTGATGGAGCCCTGCTTTCCTGTGCATGCTTTGCTTGAATGAATAAATTTTAATTTTTCTATTATTTTTTTTTTATCTGGACTTGCTAGTTTTCTCACTTTTGCTTTTCCAATTCTCTCCAACATCCCACTGTGAGGGAGTGAGTGAGTGGATGTGTGGGGCTGAGCTATCTACTAAGGCAAACTCACAATAATGATCATATGAGATCCACATCTTCCCCAAAAGCTGAAGAATTTAAGCCAAAATGTCTCTTTTCCTTACACTCTACTGACTTCTGTGTTTCCATGTGAGCTCAGAACTACAGACCAAAAAATTTAGAAAGCAGGTCTCAGCTGTAATACTTTTGTTTCTGTTTATTGCTTTATGGCCAGATAGATAATATCTATCTATATATCTATATATATATATCTATAATATCTATAAATCTCCTTTAATGTGGTTATTCTCCTAATACACCAAAGTATCATAAAACAAATTTTTGCCACATCAGTTGAGCAGAAGTTCATGTTAAGTTGATAGTCTCTATGTCCTTCACAAAGAATTTTCCAGGATAATGTCTCTTAGCCTTCGTGTAAAAATATATTGCTTTGCATATGACTGCATCACATTTGCATGTAGACTTCACTACATTTGAATACTTCGACTACAAATTTTCTATAATGTGCATTTTTTGTCTGATTGTAAAGCAGGAAAACAGAAAACCTTTGAAAAGCTGAGTTGGTTGACAGTTCAAAACAAAACTTGCAAATTTCAAAGAAAGAATGAAGAATTTATAACACTGTTTTTTCACTTACAAAACTTACAAAACATTTTACTACTATCAGTTATATTCCTTTTGCTTTTACTTGAATAGTATATCATCTTGTCTGTTGTTTTACTTGGCCAACAACCCTGGAGAGATCAGATCCTTTTCTAAAATCCAAAGGCATTTATTCATTTATTGCTGGGAGAAATAGTGGCATAAGTAGGGGAGGAAGACTTCTAAAACGAGCAACAGCTTCTGCTCATGTCTAGACATGACTGAAACATAATGAGAGATGGGTAAGAAGGTCAAGTAGTTTTTGTTTCTTGGATGGATCTATTAAAAGTCTGTACAGGTAAAATTAATGTCAGAATGTAGAAATATAAGAATGAAATTTTAGAAATAATTACCTGAACTTTATCATGGGAGAAATTGTAACTCCTCCTTCCTTAAATAGCAAAGCCACCTCTAACTTATTCTGGTAATAAATCTGATGGTAATTCAAGAGTTTCACTGAATGGCAAAGATGGCTCAAAGTACACCTGCTTTTCAAATATATTTCCACTTATGCTAATACAGACATTGAAAACCCTTGATCAGTTCCTTGATCTATCTGACCATGCAGTTCTATAAAAATTAAACCAGCACAACTGAGAAGGTGTAAAGAAACATGGGAACAGAGAAAAGGCATAACAGTGTGAACTGGCCTTGGCTTCAAGAAAAACATTCTCTGTAATGGAATTCTATGAGACCAATTGGAATTGGTGAGTTTTTTTCCCACCAATTGAATCCGGAGTGGATTTCAGTTAGAATTCATAGCCCATAGCATTAGTATTATCATCACTTCAAAATCACATTACAAAGGACAGCGTAAGTTATTTAAACTGAGATTTCAATTTTTCCATAGTTTCAAGAAGGCAACTGTAATTGGAGTGTATTACTTTGAGTCTATTTGATTAAATTACACATTCACACTCCTTTTAAAGTTGGTGGAAGTTTCTAGATTGAAAGGAGATGTTAGATGTAATGGTAACAAAGCAACATTAATTGTAGTTAGATAAGAGGAGTAAACGTGAAGTAAGAAGAGCAAATATATGAACTGGTTATTATCTCATATGTATTCATTTATTGAAGACAATGAAGTCAAAATTTAGAAGAATTTCTCTGTGGAAGAGCTTCCCTTTTGATAGAATTGGTAACACATTTCTAATATTAATTCCTTAAAAACACAGAAAAAACCTCCCTGAAAAAAATATTATTGAAAAATTTCTGGCTAAGTAAAGACATTGGCATTACAGGTTATTTTAACAAGTTTATTATCTTCAGGATATAAAAAGTAGAATATGTTAGCCATTTCAGTACCACAGGTAAAAAAAGTCCCAATTCAGAATAGTTTACTAGGAAAGAACTAACAGTGAGAAAACAAAGCCAACTGTTTTCAGGAGTTTAACAATAATCCTCTAAGTTTAGAATATTAAGAATATAAAGTAATGCAAAAGCCCTGCCACCCTTCTGTCAATTCCTTTTGCAAGTAGAATCACACACTGAAGACAATTTGGATGACATTTTTTTTAGTTTAGAGTTTGTTGCAGGTTTTTCTATTGTTTGTACAATATTTTGGAAATACTCTTTCCCTGATAGACAGACCAAATCCATCCCCAATACTTAGCATTAACAATTCTCTATTTACTTAATAGGAGCTATCATTCATGCTGACAGTTAGTATGATACTTTTTTGGATGCAGTTCTCAGTGGAACCATTTTCAGAATAACTTAGTGCATGACACTGAGTAAAACAACACAGCATATGAAAGCAAAAAGATTAGGAAAGACTTTTTTACTAGGGCAGGCAAGAGAGATCTAGGCCAAGTTGGGAATTGTTTCTGAAACAGTAGCAAGAATTATGCATTTCCTAGCATGCAAAAGTGAAAAAAAAAATGTACTTCTTTGGCTTGGTAATGTTTGTAAACAAGTTCTGAATGCATGTAGCACTGTTAACACTGTCAAGTGTCTGTAGAGACAAAAAATGTGCATTTTATCCATAAATTTGAAAGTATTTTGGCTGACTGTCCCTTTTTCCCACATCCTATCCAAATCTACTACGAAGCAACCTATTTTGTTATACAGTTACTTTTCCAAGCCTCAGGGCTTCTTTGTTTAAGAAATAGACACATCAGAAAGGGACAATAATATTGCTTAGATTTGGTGAAGCTGCATGTTTCCTCACATGACTGACAGCCAGTGACATGTTAATGACTGCACTAGTGGTGTTTAGTGGTGTCTAAGGATCCACACTGGGTCCAGTCTTGCCTAATATTTTAATCAATGGACTGATGGGGGAGAATGCACACTGAGCTTGTCTGCAGGTGATATAAAGCCAGGAGGAGTGGTGATACAAAACCAGGAGGGGTGGTGATACATCAGAGAATTGTGCTGCCATGAAGTTGTCAGGTTGGAGAGATGGGCTGGCAGGACACTCACGAACCTCAACAAAGAGAAGTGCGAAGTCCTGCACTTTGAGAGGAAAAGCCCCCCACACCAGTATATGCTGAGGGCCACCTGTCTGTAAAGCAACTGGGCAGAAAAAGCCCTGGAGGTGTTGGTTGAACATGAGTGAGTGATGTGCCCTTGCAGCAAAGAAGGCTGTTGGTATCCTACATTAGACAACATATTGCCAGAAGATCAAGAGAGGTGATCCAGCTCCTCTGCTCAGTACTGCTGATGCCAGACACGGAGTACTGTGTCCAGTTCCTGGCTCCCCAGTACAAGAGACACATGGATGTGTTGGACAAATTCCAGAAAATGGTAACAAAGAGGTTCTGGACAATGGAGCATCTCACCTTTGAGGAAAAGCTGAAACACCTGTGACTGTTCAGCCTGGAGAAGACAAGGTTCAGTGATAAGGCTACTAATTTCTCTAAACACCTGAAGAAAGGCTGTAAAGAAGACAAAACCAGATTTCTTTCAGTGATGACAGGACCAGAGGCAATGGAAAAAAATGGAAACACTGGAGGTTCCCTGTAAACATCAAAAAACAGTCTCTGAAGTCTCTGGGGGTGACTGAGTACTGCCACAGGTTGCCTAGAGAGATTGTGCAGTGCCCCTCTTTGGAGAACTTCAAAAGCTGTCTGGACATGTTTCTGGGACACTAACTCTCTGTGGTTCTGCTTGAGCAGGGATATTTGACAAGATGATGTGCAGAGCTCCCTTCTAACCCCAACCATTTTGTGATTCTGTGATTCTGTGATTCTGTGACTATTTCCATAACTCTAGAATATATAGTCTATTACTCTCAAATAATTTTAGGTGATTAACATAGTGGTGACTTAATATGGGATGTTTGTTCCTCTGCAAACTGTTCTTGAAAATTAGGTATAATAGAAGTCTAAGAAAGAGATCTAGTAAGCAAGTTAATTGTGTCTGAGGCTTTTAAAAAGGACATAATCCATTTCTCTTCATTTAAACAACTGAATACCAGAAGGCATTAAAATGCCTGCTATTTCACTTATTTCTAGCAGATTTGTTAGTATCCCAAACTAAGCAGAAAATTTCAAATAGCGTCTTTTCCCAGTATGGTTTTGCAGTCTCCCCCACCTTATCAAAAACACTGGAACTCATTGAAAATCATGAACTGCAATATATTCACTGTGATGCTGACTATTCCAATCCCTCAACATTTTTTACTAGATTGCACAAAACACCAGCATTAAAAACAGACAGTTCAAAAATCTAAGCCTACGGTCAAAACCAGCCGGTGTAGGTCATTCTTTGTGGCCTGACTTTCTAAGAAAATTTACAAGGCTTTGAGGGATGGAATTTGCTTGGTGAAGAGTTCAATAAACTTTACAATAATACATTTGGAAAAGCAATTTTGTATCATGGGAGATAATGAATAGTTTAGGATGTCTGAAATATCCATAGCAGTTGCTGGATAAAGATGTTATGCTCTATTTCTAAGATTTTCAGGAGATTGACAGTTAAATAGTTCCTCCTACGGATATGATGAAAGACAAAAAATAAGCTTAGTTCCAAGACAATCTCTCAAGTTTTCTTCCTGAATAAACACAAATGTCAGCAAAATCAATAAAGATCTATGAGCCACTCAAGCAAAGTCACTGAGAAGTCCAATTACTTGAGAACAGTTAATTATCCAGAATGGAAAAGGACATGAATGGACATGATGAACACTTAATTTTTTTTCTTGTGGACATTTTGAAGATCCATAAAATTTTACCATATATAAATAGAAATATTTTCCTGACCATTTTTTTCACAGTAATGAGAGTACACTGTATCCAAAAAGGCTGACACAGTAGAGGAGGTCTGATTTTTTGCCACAAAATTATTACACAACTCTAATAAATTGTTCTGGTTTTGGCACTTCTCTTCACAGTAGCTGGTATGGGGCTGTGTTTTGGATTTGTGCTGAAAATAGTGTTGTTAATATAGAGATGTTTTGGTTATTGCTGAGCAGGGCTTGTACAGCATCAGGGCCTTTCCTGCTTCCTGTACTGTTCCTCCAGCGAGGAGGCTGGGGCTGATCAAAGAGTGGGAAGGGGACACAGCCAGGAGAGCTGACCCAGAGTGAGCACAGGGGTATTCCAGACCCTGTGACCTTGTGCTCAGTGTATAAAGTTGGAGGGAGAAGAAGGAAGTGGGATGTTTGGAGTGATGGCATCTATCTTCCCAAGTCATTTTCTTTGCTGGAGCTTTCCTGAAGCTGAACACATCCCTGCCCAATAGAAATGGTGAACAAGTTCAAGACTTAGTCAGTGGCTTGGGTTAAACCACAACAGGAATGAAAAATACAGATTGAAATTTTGCCTGAGACAATTATACTAGGCCACTGATTTTACAAAAATTCAAGATGTCATTCTGGTACAGCAAAAGGAAATACCATAATGAGAATCTTTTTCAGTAGCCATTTCTGTCTGAAATATAATGCATATGTGATGAATCTTTCCATTCTACTGAGTAGCTGCTACCATTTCTCTGAGTATAACATTCACAATTCAAGGATGAGGTCAGCCATAGTAGTCTAGAAAGGAAATACATAAAGAATCAGAGTCACAGTTTAAAAAAAAGAAAGCTTAACTTACAAGGAGTGACTAAACTACTGGAATATTCAGCCAGAAAAGAAAATTCGAGAAAGAGAAGATTATAAGAGTTTTCATCTACCTAAAGGATTAATGAAGCTCCACCACTCTGCCTTTGGAGAACAGGTCAAATTGTGGTTATGGTAAAAGGAGATTTATAAAGTTTTATTTAATACTGCTTTACTGGGAAGCAGTGAGCTAGTTTGCAGAGAAATTCTACAGAACAGCATCATAAGAGGCCTGGGTTCTTTCTTCCTCTCTCCAAGACCAGGTCAGGCAAATAACTGCCAGGGAAAAAGAAGGATAATCCTTTAATGTACAGGTGTGGCCCAGATAACCTTTGGAAATCCCTTTTACCTTTTTTCCTTGTGAATCTATGCTTCTACTTCATTATGCTATAACAGAAATTCTGACAGAGCTTAAAAAAAATTAAAAAGGGACCTTATAACACCAAATTTCATTTTTCCTGGTTTTGACCCAAATTGAAATGTGTGTGGCAAAATCTCTGGCACAAATTTGTTGAAGAACAAGCTTTAAAATGTGTTCCTTCTCCCTGGCAACTAGAGCCTTTTGTCCTCCAAGTGTGTAAAAGTACTAATTCTGGCTGCCAGGAGTCTGCTTCATCATCTCTAGATGAACTCAATGATGAGTCAATATCTGCTCTGCTCTATGCAGATGCATAGAAATAGTAGCTTTATACAGTTGTGCACAAAATCAAACAGGTTTTAGTTTTTATTTAGTTTTATTTTCCTTAGTAACTTCAAAACAAAACCAAATTTTAATGAACTGGTACCAGGTCAGGGATCTTTGCTTTATTTTATGTGTAATTGTAATTCTTATGTCCTCTGTGACATTGTTGTGATAAGGCATTTTGTATAAGGCAGAAGCTTCAAGGTCCAGTCTCAAAACTGGTCATGCTTTTACTCATCATTTTGTCCACACAGACTGTGAAACCACTGTGACATGCAGAGGTAGCACAGACTGCAAACAACTGTGAGACTAACCAGTGACCATCTTGCTCCACATGCTTCTCTACCCTGGTGGACTTTTATAGAAAGCCTGGTAATAAAATTTTGTCAGTGAAATTTTATTGATCATGGCAGGGCTTTTGAAAGGTGTTTTTTTCTATGAAATGTAAAAGTTGCATAAAATATGGACTGTCATCATCTATTAGCTTCTCTGACAAACTTTTTTTTTTCAGCCTTGATGTGTAGCAAATGCTGAAACATACTTAGAAGCAGGACACGGTAGAAGAGATGAGGCAGGGAAGACTAGCAAGAAGCTGAGTAGTATTCCATGAAGTTAACTTTTAGAGACATGGGCTTAGAGATTTCACAACCAATTAAAAAAATAAATCGCTGTCTTCCTTATTCCAAGTGAAGTTACAGAACTAATCTTTCCCAAGGACACAAAGCCACACCATCATTATAACAGGACAAGAACAGCAGGGCAAGACTGAACATTAGCAATATGAGATGCTATCAAAACCACTAATATCATCTTTGCATTCCCAAAGACTTACTGTTGGCTGCATTTTCTATGCCACAACCTTAATGGCCAGCGAGCATGTAACAGACAACATCCAGCCACACAAAACTGCTAGAGATAGTACCTGGCAGTCTAATCCTGTATATACATAACCATAGATAGCACTGTATATAACACAAGCTTCAACAGGGTGTGCTTGAGCACTTGGAGATCACATGCCAGTATTAATTTTTATTCCATCTAGACTATTCTAAACCTGGCTGATCTTCACTTTTTAGAACAGACTTTTTAGTAGAGTTTAGGCTGATGCTAATTGGTGCCATTCAAAAGTAAGAAATAAGTAATACTTCCCCATAAAATGAAAAGATTCAAGGGAGAAAGTACTGAGTTTTTCCTTCTCACATTGTGGATAGAGACAGCAAGTCTTGAAATGGACAAAAAAGATTGTTCTTTTAGTAGCTGAATTCATTATCCTTGTTTCCAGCTATTTTTGATGTTTTTTTTCTTTCCGAGCAGTGAACATTTGAAAAACTTACTCTGTTTCATCTTACACTATACACAGTTTTCACATAGCTTTCACCACTCTATTAAAAACTATAGTGCTATCCTATGGGATTTTAAAAAATACAGTCCATTCATCACTGAGAGCATTGTTCCCACATTCTATTACTGGTTGGCAGGTGGGAAAAATACCTAGTAAGAAACTAATACAAATTGGAAAGAATACTTAAAAGGCATTAGAAGTCTCAGTAAAGCTTTAAATATTTTACAAAAGCTGCTATCTGTAGGCTTTGCCTTCAGCCAAAATCCACTCAAAGTGAAAAAGGCTTAAAAAACCCCCTCTTTGCAATAAATAGATACCTCATGGAGATATTCTAGCAAGCAAATCTCCACCTTTGTGTTTTGAACAAAAGCTACAAGAAAACTTTGAAAAATCCTACATGAAAGCTAGAAGAAAATGGGAGATTTTTTTTTCCAATCTCATAACTTTCTCTAGTTTGCCTCACAGAAGACCTTTTTTAATAGCAATGTCAGGCCAATTCGGTGTCGGCACCAAGTTCTGAAGTACATGTTCTGAAGTGCTGCTTCTCAATCCATTTCATGCTATTCCCATAAGTACCTTATCAGAGAAACATAAATGCTTTGCTTGATCTCAGCACAATGACAATGAACTTTTGGGAAAAGATGGGATACAAAGAAAATAAATATATACATACTTATTTATATTTATATTTGCTATACATACAAATTATAATATTTATAGTGGAGATAACTGTAAAGCTTGATGCATTTATGTTGTAGGGATCTCTGTTTTCTGTTGTAGGTGACAGAAAACTCTTGACATTTGAAGTTTCAGGTTGCGTAGCAGTATTTTAAAATTAATCCAAGTTGTGTGAAGCACTGTATGACCGGGGAATAGTAAAGGGTAAGAAGTTATCTTCTCAGTCACAGCTTTGTTATTTTCTTTGAAGACAAGGTAAAAGTTCAGAAAAATTGGGAGCTAAATGGCAGATGAGATAATAAAATATGACTCTACCAGAGAAAAATAATTGACATGATGTACTTACCTTCTTCAATATGACATTTACTTTCATACAGAAAGCTAGAAAAAATAATCTTTCTGGACATCTACAAATGTTTCTTATCATGCCAAGTGGAAAATTATCGTGAAATCTGGAAAGTATGGGTGTCAGAAGATGTATAAGCAACTAGCTGAAGGGAGAGCCTGCAATGACTTAATAGTGAAAAAGGAGTTTTGACCCTGTTTCACCAGATTACAGTTTGGGATTAATTTTATTTACACTTTCATTTAATGATATTGACACACAAGTCGATATACACTCATGACATTTTCCATCACTGTGAAGTACAAAGGAGTCATGGAGAAAGAATAGCCAACCTTGCAGACTGGAGCCATGTAAGTGGGATGCACCTCTTTATTATGAAGCACGAGTTCACAATCATTTGAAGAAAAAATAGGATGAGAGCTCATGATCTGACAACAGAAATAAAAAAAATATACAGACTTCTTTAGTTTTTGAATTGATGAAAATGAACTGAGCTATGGCTATAAAAAGCCAAATATGATCTGTAACCAGAATCAATATCTACCAGGCCTAAGTAACTAAAAGGAAAAGTGTAAGAGAGTTAAAAATGAAAGAAAAAAAAAAGAAAAGAGAAAGTGAACACAGAAACTGCTACCAATGTTCCCTTAACATAAGACATTCAGAACATCAAATGAAATTACCAACAGAAGTTCAATAAGCATACACATTTTCACAGTATGCATAATGAATACTGTGACTTTTATTGCATGAATGAATTCTATGTGATGTTGGAGATGTCAGAAATATAAAGGAAGCATAAAATAGTCAAACTGGAAGCAGTACCCTGAGGAAAACGCCTTTACCTATGCTCCTAAAGTCATAAACTTTTCATGTCCATATGTCCATAGCCCATTCCAATTCTGTATTTTAAAATAAAATTCTGGTTATATTAGTTTCAGTTTTAGTTGCTATATAGTTACATACGTATACACATATATGTATAAGTGTGTATATAAGATATATTTAATGTTATAATAATATAATAATATTTTAAATATATTTAATATAATATTAATATAATATTAAAAGAAATATTAAAATAATACTAAAATAAAATATTTGTACACTATTTTCAGAAGAAATTGATTCATTGAATTTGCCAGACATTGCAATTCAAAAATCTTAGCCACTATGTGATGGGAGAAATAGTCTAAAATGTAGATTATATTGAATTTAAAAGAAATATTATTCCTTCTACTAACCCTATTCCAAAACAAATCAAACTGCAGTAGCCAATACAGGGAAGATGAATACAGAAAGTAAAACACCAGAACACAGAATGAGTACCAGATTATTAAATGGAGCACCAATACCTTTAGTAGCAAGGCATATAATTTGCTATATACAACATTATTTCCTCCTTCATCACAGAGGGTCTCAACAAACTTACTAAATAGTTTTTCAGGTTTCTTTCTTTTCATGTATTCATCTAAGACAGCCCAGTTTCCTTATCCCACTCCTCTTTACAACACAGCTCTATTATAGTTACTACATTTTGTGTAATACATAATTGCAATTTTCCAAACTAACTCTCTAAATAATTTTCCACCACACTCACAATACCTGTCTTAGCCTAGCCACACAGTCTCTAGGAGGATCTGTACCCCTGCTGCATGTTTGAATATTTTGCTTTGAACAAATATGTCCACGATAAAGTTTACTTGCATTTTGTTAGATGAGGCTGCAAATTTCCTTCCAAATTGCAGTGCTTGCAAGTGGACCCACATGCTTAAGCTGATAAATTAAATGCTTGCAATACATGATTATTATGAACAACTTAATAAGTCAAAATTCAAAGGAGGACCAAGCAGTTCTGCAAAAGTTCTATATATGTAACCTCTGCTGTCTTCAAAGAATGCTATGAATTGTCCTTTTTGAAGGTATCGAGGTTACAACAAACAGTGAGACAACTCTCTTGCCCTCCTGATCCAAGAGTGTTACACTGAAAAGTAAAGAAACATCAGACTTTAGACCAGGAAATATAATTCATGTTACCAAGTAACACAGTTCTGCTACAACAAAATCCACACAGCTTCCCCAAGCAAATGTTGGAGATACTTCATAAACCTCACCCACTTCCATCGAAGATAAACCTTTTTTATTTAGTTAGTTTTAAGAACTGTCCCAGCTAACATTTAGTTGGGATTTCGATACTTTAGTATCAAATTCTCTCCAGTGTTTCAAATTCTGCACCTGATTTTAGTGCAGACTAAGGGGAATGAGAAGTTAAATTTCTCAGTGTTGCTGCAGCCTATCTGGCTACTTGTGTATGTTAAATAAGTGGAGCATGAAACAGTGCAACCAAGAAAAGGAAGGAGGGAGACAGGGAGAGAGAAAAGTTTCCTAGCTGTTCTTTCATCTGCTGTTCAACATAACACAGTCTAAATTTGGTGAGAAATTCCATTGCTGAATTCCAGGTTTTACAATTTCAACTGGTCACCTAATAGATGCTCCATTCAAAGAGCTATCAAATATCCATTTTGATCACAAGCACATACACAAAAAAAATTCTTGATACCATAGAGTGATGACATAAAGGACAAAGGAAAGTAAGAAGCAATGAAGAGCACACCAACTCCTAGATCTCTGTAATAGCAGTGATTCTATAAAAAACCCTCAAAATTATAAATAACTCATAAAACTCATAAATTATCTTATAAGCAACTACAGTCATTCTGGAGAAGAAGGTAGAAAGAAAACAAAAATAAAAAAGGCCTACCAACAATCCCTGCCACAGCCCCATCCCCCACACCTCCACTCAAATTGTTCCCTTTTCCTTGAAGAATGAGTGAAATGCCTCAGATAAAAGGTATGTTGTACTAGACCTTAAAAATCAAATTAAACACGGTAGTTCTTTTACAGAAATCTAGAACATTTTTGTCTTGTTATTCTAATGCAAAGCTTTTTGTGAGTGCGCATGTTCTTTGAGGGGAAGTGGAGTGGCAAGTACCAATCTCTTCACTCCATGATTACTGACAAGACTCAAGAAAATGGCATGAAAATGAGTCAGGGAAAGTTTAGGCTGGATATCAGAAAAAGGTTCTTCCACCAGAGGGTGGTTGGGCACTGAACAGGCTCCCCAGGGCAGTAGTCACAGCACCAAGGCTGGCAGAGCTCAAGAAGCATTTGGATGATACTCTCAGGGAGATGGTGTGACTCCTGGGGTGTCCTTTGTAGGTGTAGGAGTTAGACTTGATAATCCTGATGAGTTCCTTCCAACTCAGCATATTCTATGATTCTATGATGATTCTTCCAGGAGTGCAAAGTGCTTTTATCTCAGCTTACAGGAGTATATACATAATGACACCATGGAAACTCACCTGCTGTAGGCAAAAAATGTCTCTGCTAAAGAAAGGTACATATTCACTTCTCTTTGTAGAGAGGTTTTTCTTTACTTTTTTAGATTAAGGTTTTAAGTCTTGCTGAGAAAAATGGAGTTTTACAATATGGTAACTGGAACCCTATTTTTTTAGTAATTTGCTTTGTTTTTACTGTTTTGGTTAGCATAGACCACACATCAGTATTTCTGCAGTATCTTCTATTGCTTTGTTTATCCACCTTCCATCTCTGATGGAGCTGTTACCTCCTACATACTTGATACATACCAGAAACACTGCAAAGGTATTACAATGTGCCTGAATGTCAAATTAACCAGAACCACAACAAAGTGGGAAACAAGGAGTCAGACTGAAAGAATCTGTACACTTCCCAAAAGGATCTGTGTACTATGGGTTCCCTCCCATCACATGGCCAAAAAAGGCTTTGGCAATCCTCACTCACCTCCCTTTTCAAATTCACATCACACAAATATCCATATTTATCTATTGACAGAAGCCTGGGAGAATTCAGACATGATATCAATGAATGGATAGACACTGATGCAGACTTTCCCTCTAAACATGATATAGAACTGCACCAGGCTAATTGGAGAAAACAACAGTCCTCCCAGTCCCTCAGTAAATTCAAGATTGCAAGGAGCTACATAACTTGCTATTTTTAATTTCAAGATAATTAAAATACTCCCCACAGTCTTAGAATTCCTCAGTGTCTCCCATAGGAAAAATAAAATAACCTTCCTTCCTTTTAATTTTTAATTGTCAATTGTTACACTACAGGCATAGATCTAATCTACCAAGTGGAATAATTAGGACATCATTGAGGACGCAATTGAGGTTACCGTTCCTGGGGTTGACCTGTATTGTAAAAAACCTCACTCACAGTGACATTGTCCCACATCTATGACATACTCTGTTTGCTTATAAAGGAACTACTGATGCATAAGCAAACCATAAGGTTCACAGTGTAAATTTTTTTTTTCAAAGAAATCACTTCTGAAATCCAAGAACAAGTAGAAAGCAATGTCATTAAAATTTTTCATATTGTCAAAATAAATGCAGTTGAAATTGAATGAAATATCCCATGAAATTTTTAAATTTAGGAAAGCAATGAATGCAATGCAATGCAATGCAATAAATTTTCTGAATAATTTTGAGAATAATTGCACAACTATTAAGAAAAATATGTGTCTTCAAGTAGTATTCATGCCAAAGTCTTACAAGATCATAAGAAGAATGATAAATAATGCCAAATATGAGCTAAATAATTGTGAAATGTCCCAAAGTATCTGACATGACTCAGGGTAGTGTGGTAATATGGACCAATTATTTTTTGAGTCAGTTCTCATATAGCAGTACAGTGGCCTTTAGCTTCAAATATAGCCTTATATTCAAAAAAATTAGCCTCTTTATGTAAGCTTTTTGCACTCAGGTCAAGATATACTGTGGTAATATATGGATTTATTAGGCAGCAAATTGAGTAGCCTCACAACAAGCATTGAAAGGTTCACAAGATGCATGAGAAAGTTAGGTATCTCTAGAGTGAAATTACACTTGCAAAGAAGAAAGAATAGAAATACTGAGTCCATTAATATATTTCTGAAATAGTAGTAGCAGTTAAACCTTTTGATTAAGTCATCCAGAATCCGTGATTTTCCAAAAGGATGTTACCAATATATACTCTGTTCAGGTTAATTGAACTGTGTAAATCTAATATTGCCATTTTTATGGCAAGAAAAATTATGATACTGCAATTTACAATATAATAATTAGGGGGGAAAAAAGACACAGCAGCAATAAAAATTTCTAACAAATGAATAATCAATTGTAGGAAAAAAAAATTTACCAGATGGCCAAATTATTCAAAGAAATAATATTAACTTAGAGGCCTTATTTTTGTGGCAACAAGATTAATATTAAAATTAAGCTTTAAAATAATTAAGTTTTTATTAAATAAATTGAACTGACTGTTCAGAAACAATTTTATTTTAAATATTTTCTGTAAAATAATGTCAAGTTGTTTTTCATATCTTGGAAGCATCATCATGTTAAAACCTAAGTCATTCCCACCAGGCTATACTAGACCATATTTTATGGTCTCCTGTGACACTAAACAAACACTGCATTAAAGAACCAGTGAACTGTAGATGTTACTCTGAAAATGACACATCCCTCACAAACCCTATCTGTGGTGAGTGTTCTCCATCTCAGTGAGCAGAATACTTTTATTCTTCTGTTCCCCTGTTATTCATAACAGATCAATGGAGACTAGAAAAGAGTTCACTGTGACAAAATTAAAGAAGGTACTATGGATCCAAAATATCTGTCAGCAGTTCCTGTGATGTTTTTCCCTAGGTTGGAGTAAACCCAGACTCTTTTATGATTGAAGCCCTTGTCCTGCAATGGTGGAACACCTTTAGATTCACCTGATGCAGTAGATCAAGTGAGATATAGTTGAGTAGCTACTGAATGACTGTAATAGCGAATAAAGGGAAGCAAGTGTGAGAATCTTTGCAGAACTAGGACTCCAGAAAAACTTACCTTTCTGGATAATAAATTTGATAGCTATCAGGTATTCCTTCTGGATTTAGAAGGCAATGATTTTAGATGCTTGTTTTTAATCTCAAATTCTCCCTGTTCCAAATGGTTTCAAATATGGGAATTATTATTGACGCATTGTTCCCACTGTCAGTAATTGCTGATTTTGTATCACACTTCATTAACTAAGTTTACAGTCTTGGCTATAAAAAAACCTAATTGAATGTCTGATCTGCTTTGAAGCAGAGGCCCTGGAACAGCTATGAATTGCAACAATTTGAAAAAATAGAAAACTAAGTATCTCAGCTACAACATCTAAGCAAAAAGTCATTGATTCTGCAACAATTGTGAAGAAATACTTCTGTGTCAAAGTTCATGTCTCTTGTTAATAAAGAGAAGTAAAAAAAGACTTGTAGTCTTCTGAATAGTTAGGTTTTTTCTTTTATGTTATTATCTTAAATACAGTGTTTGCCTTTCAAATGCACTTACATAAAATACATCAGATCCATTTAGTCTGTCTAGAGACAGCATATTAAATTGTACAGTTTCAAATGGGTAATTTACATTTAATACACAGAGAGAACTACAGTGGTACAAAATCAGTAGTTTTGACAGCCAATTTGAAATGTCTAGGAGTGGCCTGAGTTTCACATGTAAGAACACACCTTTCAAAATACAGGTTGCTATGAAGGTATTTCAAGTTCAAAATCCTACCTGGAGAAACCCTGAATCAGCAGCCATGTCCATGAGATTCCTTTCCAACCTCAGAACATTGCAACCCAGTAGGTGCTCAACAGAGAATGCTCTTCCCGCTGCTCTTTTCTCAACACCTGCAATAGTATAATGGGACAGAAGAAACCAGGGAGAGCTACAGACTGAGCAGATTCCTTCTCATGAAGAAAGCTTTCAGAGAGACTTCACAGCAAGCATTTCCTTGATTGCTTGATCTTAATAGAGCCTTTAGGCTTCTAATACACATAATGTTCTAAAATAAAAGGTGGTGTAAATGAGGAAGAAATTGAAGCAATTAATCTGACTAGATACCTTGGAGTACCTTGAGGGAAAAGGGAAATTTCTCACTAACAACCAGTTCTATTAAAAAAAAAATAAAATAATAAAAAAAAAATCTTTGAAACCTAAAAAACTGAGGAACATGTATGTTACACTTCATCTTTCCATTTCTGGTAGAAAGAAAATAAAAGGACCTATATTTCATTTGTTTTGTCAAATTATTTGAGAAGCATTTAACAGTCCCCCATCTCTACCGACTTCCCTGAGTACAGGTGAGAGCAACCAAAACCAGAAACAGGTTGCAGGCAGTAGAGGGTTCCCATTTCATCTCAAGTTCTTGCTATTGTTTGGGATGGATCCCATCACCTCTCAAGCATTATGCTTATTGCATTTTATGTCTCTCTTACCTCCTGTGGGTCAAGCCCATAAAAGAGACCTCAGAACTATCATGAGTGGGGATATTCGTTAAAGGTGTTGAAAAAGCTAAAAGATAATGATAATACAGTCTGGTCTGGACTGTGGCAAGTAACACATCAGAGGATTGTAAGTAAACTTCTATAGCCCTTAGCATAGTATGATGCAAACAAAGATCATTTTTGCGGACAAATATATATTATCTTGCTTTATCCTGCATCATGTTTTATTTTCATCTGCTGGAGAACCCACCTTTTTGCTTCTTCCTGGGGACTGGGAAGAACAACTATTCAGTTGAATCACATGTTGGAAGAACATATTTCAGGCCCATATTTCTGGCTGGTAAACCTACATTGCATCTATTTCTTGGCACAATAAGGTCCACCTGTAAACAGAAAGTGCACCTTCTTAACAACTGTTTTTAATTCTTTTTTAACCCAAGACTTCCATGTATTTGCCAGCCTGGTCATGGGTACTGCTGTGTATAAGGAGGCATTAATGAAATTCAGTAGGCAGTACAGGATGATCTGTGCACAGTATCTATACACAAATGCACAAAGTGAAGACAAATCTCCTACAGGGTTATTTTGTGTTCCATCCACCCACAACCAGTTTTGAATCTTTTGCATGCTAAATATAATTGATGAGGATCTCAAATTAGTAAGGCACATTTTCAATTCATATCAGAGCTGCTTTAGATCTCCATTTTTAAAATATGAGTAAAATATTGCAGAGCTGAGTGGCATTATATATTGCTATGCATTATGCTGGTGTTTACTTGACTGCAAAGGAATAGCAAGATAGAATTAAACAAATGAAAGGCACATAAAAGATTAGAAAAATGTGAATAAAGCTAAGAAGATCAGTAGTTTGTCTGCTCTTTCCATGTTTTTGAAATTAAAAGGTTTTTTCCAGGATGAGCTACTAGACTTGCATATTTTGGAATAGCAAACCCAAAAGTTTAGATCTCAACATAAATGAAGGAATGCTTCAGTGTGCTTTTATTCCTGTGCAATATTTAAAGTATCTTTTGTTCGTGGTGTTTCCTCATAGCATGGGCATTGACAGCATTGCTTTTCATTGCTGTCCTCTGGAGATACAGAGGTGTTTTAAATATGCTCCATCTCTGTGGAATTTGTAAAGGTCATTTGTTTTAAGTATCATGAACACCACCAAGATAATTTATGACCCACTAGCCTATGTCAGGACTGAAAATGTAGAAATGGCAAAAAAGTCCTTTGTAAGAGAGCTCACACAAAGTGGAAAGAAAAGGCCTCTAAAAACACAGGTGCCCGAAGAAATGAACTAGGGGTCTGAGATCACACTAGGAAAGCTGTCAAATTCCTTGTTTAAAATTAACTCATCTTCTGGTGGTCCTAATGAACTAATTATGTCTGGCAACATCACCTCCATTACTTAACAATGAAGAAACTTTGCAGGGTGAAGTTTTCATGAATTGCTAAATACCAGAGGAGCTTGTGCTCAGGTGTGTTATTAAGCATTCACATGAATCAAGAAGGAAAAGGTGGATGAAAAGACAGATGAAAATGTGCCATGGTACAAGTACAGATATACTTGCACAGGTATACTGTTATGATATTCCAAAACAGAAAAAGAAAGTAAGAGAAAAGGAAAAGAAAATTTAATTGGCTTGCTTTAATTGGCAACATGATTTGACAAGTTCATATAGTAAATTCGAGGCAAGTCTGGACAGTATTTATTCTTCAAGGTCCTAAAACATGAATTTCACCATTTCACTACGTATGTTCAATCAATATGATCTAAATACTTAGAGTAAATCTTTATTTCAAACTTATTTAAGATATATACTATCATGAGAATATTAAGTGAAAAATTCTCTTTTTTTGTGTTTCATAAAAAAATGTGATTTGTCTGAGTTGTTTCATGAAGCTACATAAGTTATTGAAGACTGTGGAGCAAAAAGTCAAAATCTTGTTAAGACGTGCAATGTTAAATTTAGTGATTCGGTACAAAAATACTTGGGAAGTTCCATGCCTTTTTGAAAGTTGAGGAAAATGTTAATCTTTCTGTTGCTAGGCATACCTGTGAATAAAGAATGGAGATAATTCAGAAGAAAGGAGCACAGATCTCATAAATCACATTTATGAAGTAGAAAAATCCAATTGTAACAGATGTGTAGTAAAGAACTTGTATATTTATCATTAATATTTTGCAAGGCACCCTATAGAAATCAAGAATTTAAAACTGGAGATTTTTTATATAATAAATTTTTACTAAGATAGAATACCAGTTAAATTGAAAGTAAAGAATAGTAAAAAAAAAAAAGGCTATCATGGGCACAAACCATATATACATCATTCTGCACCAGTAACATCTTTCACATCACCACGTACTGTCTTTGTTTGCCGATGTTCAATGATGACCTTGCACCTGTGTTAGATGTTCCAAAATATTAATTTTTGATTACATATGATTTATGATTGTTGAACTAAATTTCATAGCCACTGATGAGATGAAATTTTTAAAAAAGGGAAACAACCACAAAGCTTAAAATTTTCTCTTGAAGTAAAGACCAAACTCTATGCTTGCTTCTTTTCCTAAACAAAAAACCTGTATGACCTGAAGTTATAAACCTTTATGACATGAGGTACTTGGACTACAGTTTTCTTCTCTAAAAACATTTGGACAAAACAAGACATCTGATTGAAAAAAAAAATTGCTTCTTAGAAGTTTAAACCCAAAGTTGTTTTCATCATTACGGACGTGGTGATCTAATAGGTTGGGAAATATTGCGGTGTCTTAGTTCTATTGGATTACAGCATCATTTGCTCACTAGGAAATTACAATAGAGTCCAACAGTTCTTTGATTTCCTTCAACTCTCTTCATACACTGACCCTCAAACTACTGCAACAATGGGGTCAGTGTGGGGTCAGTGAATGAATGAATGAATGAATGAATGAATGAATGAATGAATGAATGAATGAATCTCACAAATAAAGAACCAAACGACTCTGAATATCAATCTCTATGCCAGAGTATTTCAGGGACTTGAAGACAGCCCTCTCCACTCCAGAAAGCTTGTCTCTTCCTCATCCCCTCCTCATACCACTTGTGAATTTACTGAGTCCCTGTGAGTCCACCTCAGAAGACTTCCTCTCCCAGGAATCAATTTTGCAATAGTCTAATTCATTTCAATGTGAGAAACTTCTATGTGGGAACAATTTTTTGAACTGAACTAATTCCACAGTTTTGTGTATATTCAGATAATACTGGAAATTCTGTCTAAACAAATTTTATCATAAATATAGGGAAACTGAGATTATACACTGCATTAATGCAACAGTATTTCTATTAAGCAATGAGAATATATGTTTAGACAGCTGCCTTTGAAATTTTACCCTTAATATAGAGGATACAAGAGCAAAGTAACGCCAGTTCACAATACAAAAATACTTAATTGTTTCATCATTTAAATTGAGCTTCACTTGGTGGATTATTCTTTGTCACTGTAATTGTCTTTGATGTACTTGGGTAAACTTTATCTCAAACTACACTCTATTTGAAAGCTGTATCTAAATAAAGAAGTAACCATAAGAGGAGGCAATATTCCAGAATAAATTACATTCAAGATCTAGTGCTTAGGAGAAGGTGCAACATTTAACTGTATTGGGTCTTTATAGTAAATGTAACATGAGAATCTGCAAACACACACTGGAGCATGACGCACAATTGGATTCACTGCAATATCCCTCCATTTCAATAAATCCCAACTCCTGTTTTAATCAGTCCACACACACTGCATAAGTGTATAATTAAAAATAGCTGCCTCTTCAGCAAAATAGGGATTTGAGCTTAAGTGCTTTTTGTTTGGATATTTTTTTTCTGTTTTGTTTTTAAAGTGCTTTTCAATTTTATGGAGCTTTCAATAGTTCATGAGCTACTTACGGCTACCTTGCTATCAGTATTAATGTGCCAGTAGAGAGTACAGCACTGGCTAACATGCCTCACTAAAACTGGCTTTTTTTGTACACACACACAGAGACACAAGTTACCATTTTGCAACTCTGAGTCAAACATCCAAAATCTACCAGAGATCCCTATCAACCTCCTCTTTTTCAACAACTCTGAAGACATAAATAGAAAAGCAGTATATTTAACAGGACTGGTACCAGAATCACTAGTACAAGTGTTTGCCAATGCTCAGTGAGGAGCCAACAAAGCTTTCCTGAACCTCAGGCTGGCACCGTGGTAGATATTTTTTTGAGGACGTCCTGACTCTGCAGCCTTAACCTCCATAGTGGGTCTTGAATAACAGATTCTGATTTCATTTACTTTCATAGGAAACTTTTTTTTAGAGACTGAAAACCACTCGAAAAGAAAAAAAAATGCAGGGCAAGTAAAGACAGATGAAGGAATCACTCCAAAATTATACGACTGATGTGAACCAACTAATTAATGTAGACATAGCCCTCATAAAGGCCATCAGGTTCCTCAGAGAGAAGATAAGCCAAGCCACTGATCTGCCACATAGCCCTGTTTGCCCCAATTTTCACCTGACTCCTCAAATGAGATTACAGATCAGCAGTAATCCTAAAATCACAAGGGACACCAGAACACTGAAAAAAGACCTTTCTCACCTCGCTTTTCTTATTTCCAGAAATGCAGGTTTTTGACCCCTCAGTGTTGCAGAGAAATACTTCAAAAGAGAACACACACATATAAACCAGTCTCTAAAAGCGTCCCACAAATAAACAGATTACAGTCTTCAAATTTTCTCATTTTCAGCTGCATCTTGGCTGAGGTAACAGGATTAAATATAAAAACCCATGCACACAGGTTCACGTTAAGTGTCAACCTTATCAGAGATTTGTTTCATCTTCTTCCTCAGTTTTCCCAGTCCAGCCTAATAGTCCATGCCCACATACCTCCAGCTCCTTAGGTTCCTAGTGGTGAACGGGTGCCTGGTCATTTTGGAGAGTTTTTGGTTAAAAACAATCAGCCATTGTCTCACAGTATCTCTACATTCATGCATATGTCCGCAGTATTTTTCAAGACAAGACCATACAAATACTTCAAAGATATTTGTTGTCTAAAATCAATAATCTGTGTTTGCATGGACAGATCCACTGATAACAGGAGTCTGCAATTATAATGACTGTTGTCATTGCCACTCTTACTTTATTTTGGTTCACACTGCAAAGAAATCTCAGACTTCGTGGACTGATTTTTATTTTTTTTATTATTATTATTTTTTTTTTTAATGAAACCAAATCAGAAGAGGTACTGCAGAAATGGACCTGCTTCAGTTGCTACCTTCAGTTTATGAGGCTATACTAGGGCTAGTCTGAGGTAAAACTCCAGCAGTGCATGTGGTTTGACCATCACACACTTGATGTTTTCCTCTGCAGGTCCACTTCAATGGGACATCACTCCTTACTAATGCAAACATAACCACAGTGTATGAGAGGAAAACCAAAGGATGTGAGCTCCAGCAAGTCTTACAGTGTTCTGGTTCACAAAGATATTACTTTGAATGTTTATTTCTGCTGAATTTCCTTCTAAGAAAAAGATGCAGAAGAATTGATAGCTTCAGTCCAATCATTGTTGTCCAAAGTCAATAAATTCTTCATTCTCAGCTATGCCTAAAACCATTCCATAACAGTGAGTCAAATGTAATGTCTTACAAAAAGCCATTCCTTACACTAATGGAGAAATAAGGGGGCCCATGTACTCTCCAATGTATTCAGCATTGCTGTAATTAAATAAATCTTTAGTAATCAAAGCATGAAGTGGATGTCCAAAGACGTTATATTATTTATATATCTATTTATTTATTTATTTATTTAAAGCAGAAACACTCTTTCAGATAAGATATCATCTATTTCCACATTCCCCTAAGCTTTTCCTTGAAAATGAAAGTCTGGCCAGACAGCATGCCATTTACTGAAATTTTTAGGTACCCTAAAATTTTGATAGTTTGCTGTATTATTTCTTCACACTTTTCTTTGTATTTGTTTTTTTTCTTTTCTTAATTTTGTTAAAATACCAGCAACATTTTAAAGCACACAAACAAATGGTTCTACTATTTGTGTGACAATACTTGTGAAGATCAAACTGAAAGAGAGTAGGTTTAGATTCAACATTAGGAAGAAATTATTTGTTATGAGGGTAGCGATGCACTGGAACACATTGCCCAGAGAAGTTATGATGCCCCATCCTGGAGGTATTTAAGGCCAGGCTGGTTGGAGCTCTTATCAATGTGGTCTAGTGAAAGTGGTCCCTCCCCATGGCAGGGTAATTGATCTTTAAGGTCCCTTTCAACTCAAACCATTCTGTGAATCCATGAGAAGATGAAATGTAGCATTTTTTAAGGTCATCTCATATTTATACAAGTCTGCTGGCACCTACATACTAGTCATTTAGTTCTTCCTTCAACTGAGCAAATGCACATACAGTGGTGACACCTCTTCTTCCTTTCCCTTCTGACTAGGACCAGCACGGTGTTTTCTTTGTTTATAGAGAACAAATATCCCTTTGACAAGTGGCTAAAGGGAAAAGATGTAACTTTGAACTGTCTGTCATTTCCTGAAACATGTATTCAGCAATTCTCTACTGTGGCAACATTCTCAAATGTTTTCGTGAATTCCCTTAGCAATAAGAATTTCAATTAGTGTGCTTTCCAACAGTTAGCTTCCTGAAAATCCCTGAAAGCATCCTATAATCAGCATTGTTTGTTAGCAGGACAAAGTATGTTATGAGTAAAAAAAATAGATTCACCCTGTTGGCATGAGAAGGAGGGAATGAGAAAGAAGGGGCAGAATTAGTTCTTTTAACTTCATGAACATGATAATGGACTAGTTTCAAAGGATGGAAGTAGATACCTATCTAAAGTTAATGTGTAACTCAATTACTAATTACTTACACTAATTACTTACCATATTCAACAGCCTCATTTGTAAAGTAAATATTTATTTGCTCACTTGAGAACTGCATAGTGGTAGCTTTTTTGGAATACATATCTTTGGTACAGGCAAGTTTTAGAAGGTCTCCATCTGTTTTGTTCTTTTCTACCAGAAGAAGGAAGAAGAAACCAGCAATAAATATTGCAATGTTAAGATATTAAAAAAAAAACTTTATTATTTTTGTTTATTCTTTCTAGCCATCAGCTCAAATTTTATTTGCCTGTCTCTCCCTGAAGGATCATAACACTGCCTTTCCCTCTCGAAGGGTTTTTGTTTTTTTTTTGATTTTGACCTTTGATTTATCCAAAGATGAAGTAAGTCAAAGGATGGGGTACACTTCAGAAGTACACACCTCTCTTTTCTTTCATGTAGTAGTCTCTACATTAAAGTTTATTTCTTGAAACTGTACCTTTATACTATTAGAAGTAGTAGTAGTACTACTAGAACTATTCCTCTGTGTTGGAGAAACACCAAGATTTGTATTTTTTTTTAAGGCCGTGCAGTATAAAAAAATCCCTGAACACAGAAAAAAATTGAAGCAGAAAATACCATATGGTGTGAAATGGTTGTCAAGTTCTCTTTTAGTTACTGCACTCAAAGTGACAACTAAGTCTTTTATCGAGTGACACAGGGCAATGCTTTCCTCAGCTGTGAATTCTTTTCAGGCCAGTAGCAAGACAGAGGACTGAATTGCTTCTTGTCTGCAAAGGCTCTGCTCCTTATTCACTCCAGTCGTGAACTCCAACAGCATGTCTTTCTGGTTTGCCCAGTTGTCCCTGTGGTTGCATGACCAAGAGTCTGTGCAGATCCACCCACCTTGGGCTACTGGATGCTGTCCTTTCTTAGGTATGAGGTGACACGTGTTACACTCAGCATATGAAACATCAAATACTGACAGTCCCGTTATGCCTACTAAAACAAAATCATTCCTTTCCAGATCCTGCCTGTAGCCATTTGCATTTGTACTCTCTTCTTAGAATGAAAAAAATCAACAAAACAAAACAAAAAAATATTCAAATGACACTTTTAAAGCGGCTTCAATTCAAACCATATTTTTATTCCTGCTTGCTGTTATTGACTGTTACATCAGACATAGTCATCTCTCTATCTACTGCTCAGTTTATTCCCATTAAATTCTATAAGAAAGTAATTCAGTGCTATTAAGGTCCTTACCTATTTTGTTATCCCTCATCTTTTCCTGTTGAAATATAAAGATATCACTCCCCACAAGTAGGTAGGCTACATTTTGCTGTCAAGAAATAAACACTCTTTACATGGCACAGTATTTGTCTTATGTGAGACATGTGGGTAAAGCCCTTATTGCAAGAGCTCTTCAGCTTACAACAGGCTTACTAAATAATATGTCTGAAAACTGCAGTGTTCAGACCTCTTGCTGAAGCTCTGGCTTTTCTTCTGATGAAACAAGATATATTCCAGTGCCAATATAGAACATTTGTGGAAATAAGTAGCTTTAAGAAAGAAGAAAATGCAACACTGTATGCGCCTGAAAGGGATAGGGCATGCATGATTATTTTTAGATTTTTTTCTAGCAAAATTTTGGTCAACTCCTATTTTAGCTGAACACACTTTTCCACCCTTAGATAAAAGCTGAGTGTAATATATGACTCAATCAGGAAACACCTAGTGGGGTTTTAGCGGATATGAACTCAATAAAAGCACATACCACTAGGTTCATCCCAGATTACAAAAAAACCCAGCTCAAACAGGAACATGTTTGCAACTGTCATCAAGAATTGCTTTCATGGCACTGACTTTACTGTCGACTTTACTGTCTATACCCTATATTCAAGCCTCAGCAACTGTAATTCTAGTGCTTGTGAACCCTCTAATTTCATCTTCTTAAGGATATTAAAACCTGGTTGCATTTTTAAAAAAAACCTATAGCACTGATGAACCATTTAATTTTACCCTTATCCCTCAGTGTTCTGGAAAAATCATTTCCATTTAATAGGCATTGAACAGCTCAACTTTATTTGGTGACTCATTAAGTTACTGCAACTCTGCACTCTTGTTTTTCTAAAACTAGACTCCTGCAAAATTTTTTATAAAGGTCTTCATCTCTCCCCAATTTAGATGCATGTAGAAGACATGTGCCACCCAATTTAAAAAAAAAACAAAACATTTTTCAAGCATCTTAACAGATGCCTGTCTTTTCCCCTCTAATTATATTCCTTAGCATCAGCAGCAAAGCTGTTTCTCTTTTTACACTTAGGAAAGTAAATAACTGTAGATTCTAAGATGTTACTATATGGTGACAACATAAATGCTGACATATTAATGGAAATTACTGCAGATGTTTCTTATCTGTGCTTCAAATGGGTTACTGCTAATGACAGCAAAATAAAATGCTCATTTGACCAAAGCAAAGAACAAATCACAGCGCCAAATAAAATAGCATTGAGATGGACAGCATTGAAGTGCCTTAGTCATCCTCAGTATTCAACAGCCTGAAAGTTCTCAGAAGAGTGATCAGCTACTGCAATCTTTAAAGCAACAAAATTATGCAGGACTTCTGATCTTTCTGTTATTGTGAAAATAGGACTTTTCACTGTATTTTGAGACTGCTGAACCCCAGACTCCATAAGCAACCTCTGAGAACAAATATCACATCTGAAGAGTTTAAACGCACTTGAAGTCCTTCACATCTCTTTTCTTTCTTCCCAGAACAATAGCCCAATATAGTACAAACTTTGCCTTTCACATGCTGATTCTTTTACCCTCTTTCCTATAAAAACTATCATCCATTTTCTCCAAAACTCACCAGCATCCTGGTCTTACATATCCAAATATTTCTCTCAGCCCTTAGAGGAGGGCTTGGTCAGACCAAAGGTCCACCTAACTCTTTGTATTGTACCATGACACAAATGGCTGACAAAGGACAGGTAACATCTCAGGAAATAATATATACAACATCTGCTACTATTTTCATTCCATATGATCATAGAATCACAGACTATGATGAGTTGGAAGGGACTCATCAGGATCATCAAGTCCAACTCCTGGCACTGCAAAGGACATGCCAAGAATGTAAGTGTGCCTGAGAGCATTGTTCAAATGTTTCTTGAACTTGGACATGCTTGGTGCTGTGACCACTGCCCTGGGGAGCCTGTTCCAGTGCCCAGCCACCATCGTGGGGAAGAACTTTTCCCTGATATCCAACCTAAACCTTCCCTGACTCAGCTTCAAGCCGTTTTCTCAAGGCTTGTCACTGATCACCAGAGAGAAGAGATCAGTGCCTACTGCTCTTCTTCCCCTCACAAGGAAGTTGTAGACTGTGATGAGGTCTCCCCTCAGTCTTCTGTTCTCCAGGCTGAACAGAACAAGTGGCCTCAGCCACTCTTCACATGGTTTCCCTTCAGGGCCCTTTGCCACCCTTGTGGTCCTCTTCTGGATGCTCTCTAATAGCTTAGTGTCTTTTTTTATGTTGCAGTGACCAAAACTGTTCATAATATTCCAGGTGAGGCTGCTCAAGTACAGAACAGAGCAGGACAATCCCCTCCTTCAACTGGCCTGATGGCCCCCAGGACAGGGTTGGCCCTCCTGGCTGACAGGGCACTGCTGACTCATGTGCGACTTGCCATCGACCAGGACCCCCAGGTCCCTTTCCACAGTGCTGTTCTCCAAGCCTCTTGTTCACCAGTCTATACATGTAACCAGAGCTTCTCCATCTTAAAATTCTATAAAACAGTGATTAGAAAGGAATCAGGTCAGAGTAGTCAGAGAGCAGGCCAAGTCTGCAGCTTTTCACCCAACCACTTTAGTATCACTTTGTTCTCTGACAGTTAATTTGCCTGCTGTTTAATGCTCTGGAAATGAATAGCATTTCTGTGTTCAGCAACTAATATTGAAAGGTTAGAGAGGGGGGGACCTGCTGAGAAATATCATTAAGTGTCTAATTTGTTTCTAAAAGGGCAGTACCAAAGTGCTTTTTTAAGGAAAATAAAGAAGTATCCAGTCAGGATGATCATATTTGCAAGAACACAAAAAAGGAGTCAAAATAATACTCCAGGTGGTCTGTGTATATGCTACTTTTTATCTACTAAATGACAAATTATGGATTATGTGAAACTCAGATTTTGATTTTCATAGTTGCTTATTTCTTTTACCAGCTTTTCATCAAAGATCAACACAAAATAGGTGATAAAATAGGAAATATGTCTATTTACCAAATGCTGGATAGAAATTCTAACACCCAATGAACATTCTGCAGCCAAAAAAAAAAAAAAAAGTACTATACAGCAGTTAAGTTCTACTTGAAGGACAGAAAGAACAATAAACCACAGGTGATGAAATAGCAAGTTTCTCCCTACCATTTTTTTACTCTTGACTCTCTCTATGGCTGCAAATATGTAAGAATGGAAACTGCAAGGCACTTAACTTTAAATGGTTGATGACATATCTCTCTTAATTGTGGAGAGCTTTTTCAGCAGGACAGAAGGAGATATCACAGTGAGGGATTTGAGTATGAAGAAAAACAACATAAAAATATCCACACTCTAATCTAAGAAAAGCAAACCCACTTCAAAGAGCATAATATTTGTCTTCTGGAAAATGTTTTTATAGACAAAACAAGCAAAACAAGAATCACAATCTCAAACAAAACAATGATTTCCCAACTGACATTTGATCTGTTGACACTTTTTCACTTTTGATCCACTTATGTGACATTTCTGGAGAGGGAGAATAAGCACTTTAACAATTGGTATTAGAAGAGAAAAAGTCCACATATGCATTTATATCTCTTTGAGGCAAATTTCTTCCTTCTGTACAACATATTCCATTGTGTTTCCAACAGTATTGCTCAGTTGAGTAGAATACGACAGCAGGTGATTGCTATGGGTGTATTGGACCAACTAGATACCTAAAAAGGCACCCAGATAATGCAGTGAAGAGGCAGGGACACATGCAACCATCACAAGTAAAAGAGCAAATATCTATTGCCCAGATTCTACAGTAGAAAGTTTCTTGGGTATTTGTAGAAACAGATTTGAAGGAATAAAGGAAAAGCTCCTCATCGTCATCTGAACTTCATATTTAAAAATGTTTAGACTAAGCATCAGAAGACAACAATCTTTATCACATTTTTTTTTTTACGCTTAGTGTCTGAAGGGCAGGGAGCAGCAGTGGCCATTCAGTACCCTATAGCTTTACGCGAAACTACACTCACTTGAAACAGGGCAGCGATTCAAAAAGCCAGCAGGAAATTCTCAACTCCATGGACTTAGTAGAGAGATGTTTTCATTTAAAGTTTTCATCTACTCTTATTGAAAAGAATATTAAATAAATATAAGAAGGGAATCAGTGGCCAAATATGCTGAATTGTATATTCACCATAGCTAAATATGCTAAATGTTTGATGAAGGATATAAATAATTAGCAAACATACACATACATTTAAAAAGTTTCTTCTGCTCAGGCATGAATGTATCTGACATCTGAGTTTGTCATAGCACAATGTGCTCTCTTTGCTATTTCTCTTCCTTAGCACTTTGAGTGGTAACCAGGGGACCACGTTCATTTCCTGTGCCTGCCAAAGAAGCAGTGGCCCATCATTTCACTTTATGCTGCTTAATTCCATCAACTATAGCAGGGAGCTATTGATTTTCATTAAGTACTCACTGGGACTTATATGTAGTGGAACACAACAAAATCCATTCATTCATATCTCAATGTCACTATTGCATAGGCATAGCACCGTACACTTATTCTCCAAGCCCTCTTCTTTTTCCTGATAACAATCAGTCTCTAAGGTACTTTTACCCACACAATGTACTTTTACCCTGAACTAAGAAAATATAAAGAAATTGCTTTGATCATAAGAATAATATGTATATATGTGTGCATACACATAAATATTTACAAAATTGGTATTGCAAAATTTGTTGCCACATGGCCTGCAGATATCCTGGCCAAAAGCATATTTTAGGAACTCAAATAGAATTTACTTATCATAAGTTACTATCACTTTGATTTAACAATGAAATTTTTAAAGGCAAAAAGGATCCTCTTTGAATAATCTGTTTTGGTTTGTTTTATTGTGTTTTGAGTTTAGCTATTCCAAAAATTGCATTTGGAAAGAACTCTAAGAGTTCCAATAAACACAGGCTTAAGAAAGGGACACCCAATAATATCTGAGCAATGAAATTAACTCAAAGTTCTCAAAAAAAAAATTAGAAAAAAATGCTAGTTCTTTTTTTTTCTCTAGTGACATGAGTTGAGATATACTCTGACTAAAAGGAGAAATGAAAATGCTATACAAAGGAGGTATGATTGTTATCAAGAATGCTTTTTGTAGTCCCCATTTATTTTCCTTGCTTACAGCTGAAATGGGTTGTTCTATGTCAGTTAGACTTCTCTAAGAGAACCGTTGAGGTCCTGTAAACAGCAAGAGGTTTCATGTACAAGTAAAAAATTTAGCACCTCCCCATCTTGAATGTGAAATATTTTTTATGTCTATAGGGACCATGAATAAAGAGGTCTCGGTGAGAAATGAGTTTCTAGCAATGAAATTTGATGAAACCTATACAGTTTGTTGGTCAGAGTTACTTTGTATGGATTTACAACCACAGAAAATGGTTGGAGATATTGCTCATTGTTCAGAAGTGAATGAAATATGACCAGTTCTATAACCACTCTTGCACTTGGGAAAAAATATAAGCCCTTTAATTTCTTTTTCTACCTGAACTCAAACAAAAAGCCAATCATGGATGTTACAGTAAAACACAGAATACAGTCCCTACTTACATGTCTTTGTGCATCAAGATATTAAACCTCAAAAGCTTTAGGAAAGACTAGAATTTCTCAGAAGGTTTTTACCTCAATATGTAGATCTAAAAATCATAGCTGGATCATTTTATAATTTTAAATCATGAGAGAATGAAAAATAGTTTCAAAACAAAAATGCATGATGGAAGTGAACAGATGGATAAAACACCCTTACAGAAAGATTTGGAAAAACAGTCTAAATAAAGAAACATAGTCAATGAAAAACCTTCAGCTGCACCACGCCATCAGTTCTTTTACTAAAGAAGGTAATGGAGACTAATAACAAAAAAAAAATACCTCCTTTAGTAAAGAAACAATTTTTTAATGTGCAAAAGAGCAACAATAAGCTGCGCTAAAATAGTAATTCTATAAAGAGTGTTAAGATGCAAGGTGTGAGGAATGGATGTGGGGGAAGAGCACCAGTGATCCGTTTTGTTTTTAGTAGGGTACCTAATTTCATCAATGTCAGGTTGGTGTCTTTGTCTCATGAACAAGATCAGTGCATTGAAAAGGTCATGGAGTTTGCTCATGCCTTAGGAAAGCCATTTCACATCTGAAGGACATTTGTGAAGATCAGAGGCAAATAAATGACAAAATATGTCTTTTTCTAGTCAGCCAGAGCATATTGTAAATAAGCAGCGAAATTTCACGTGAAGACTCCTGAACAAGAAAAACATTGGAAAAAGGAAAGAAGGGCATGTGCAAATACAGATAAGCATCCAGTTACCAAATTTCTAGCTTTCATCAGTTTCTCACAGCACAATATCCTCAGCTCAAGAAGTGCTTAAGTTATCACTGAAAAAAGCTAAATAACAGGGACAATTTAAAAAAAAAATATATAGCAAATAGTGTCTATGATTTTCTCAGTCCTCTGGAAGATTCTTCCTTATTCAGCTTCATCTGTTACTCCCTGATCCATGACAAGTGCCTGGGACCAATTAGAAGCAAGCCCTTAGCCATTGTTTACACCTTATTTACACCAGAGTCCACTCTGAGGCCTGAACATTCACACAGTGCAAACCATACTCTAGTCTTTCTTAGCAATATCACAGACACCTCTTGACTTCCAGAAATGCCAAACATTAACACACCACAAAGAGTCCTGAGGAGTACATCCCAAACAGTAACATTAGGACTGAGACAGTGAGAAACTTTAGAGGTCTTAATATTCATTCAAACAAGATGTCAGTATCTTTAGCATTCATAGAATGCTTTCTTCAAACCTTCTGAGAAATAAGTGAAAGGGAGTGAGAGGATTTTTCTGTTGTGTCTTTCTTTGTAAAGTATGCTTTAAAATCCAGAAAAGCTGTCAGATAAGCTTGAATACATTTCAGATTACAAATAGCTACTACAGAAAAAACAATGTCTCCCTCTCTCCACAAACAAGTATCTTCACGTATCTGGTTTTAATTGTCTCTCATGTTTTCTGAGGGTTTTGAAGATAAGGAGAAACCCACTAATGCACAAATATGTCCACGTCCATCTGTTAAGTATGCCACACACATTAAAGAAAGGCATTTAGTCTGCATGTGGTACAAAATTTTGCCCCAGCTTTGCAGACAGTTGTGCTCTCTGCTGATGACATTTAACAATAGTGTTCCAACACATTCCATCCATTTGAATTCTGTGAGAGCACTTGCTTATGTACTTTTATCCTATTTATTGTCCTCAGGGGGCAGAAAACCCCTTCAAACTTTCAGAAGTTTATCAAGTCTTTTAAGAAATTTCAAGGACTTCTGACCTTACAAGCTTCTTTGGGTTTATGGGATAATTTCAGGGACCATCTCAACTGAATAAGTTTCTAAAATGGAGTGCTAGATGAATCTCAAAGCACTATATTAATTTTCTTACATTATCATGTGTACGCAGTATATACATCATAGTTTAAAAACACTACATATTTTATGGTATCTTATCAACACCATTATCTTGAAGGTTTTATCCCCTAATCCTCTGAAACAGTAATGCCATCCTTTTCCTGGACAATGCCTTTGAAACATGGAGGAAGTTGCACTTTTCCCTGCAATTAGCATTCTAATTGCAACATATGCAATTAGGGTGAATTATGTGGCCTGACATCCTGCCTCCTGATAGCATCAGATGATCTCAAAGAGAAAAAAAGGATGCATACTGGAAGAAATTAATGTAATTCTCCATCTGAGAATTTTTAAATAGATTGAAATGCATGCTTGAGTGATCACTTGAAGCCCCTGGAAAACTACTGAATGTATCTTGAATACAATTTTTTTTCAAATGGACTCAAAATTTAGGGTCCTGGCGTCTGCTTGCCTCTTTCCTCCTCTGGAACTCAAAACTTATTTCAGCACTCCATCATATGAACAAAACAAGCAATAAAGAAATTGTGACAACACTCATGATCACACTATACCATGACTTATTGCTGTCTGAAAAAACAGCTATAAGTTTCCCATCTGTCTTTCAGGTGTGTTAAAATAGCTAGCTCTTGAGGAATGCAAGCCAATCAGATCGCATAGGGAAATTGTGACCTGAAGCAGCCCTTGTGTTTCAAGGACAAACATTAATATTTTAAGAACAATTTGCCTTTTGTTTAAGATCCTGAACAACAGAAAAGAACATAAACAGCAAGACTTACTAAGACAAATTTCCCCTATGGCTAGTTGTGTCAGTATTTAAGAATACAGTATCTCCCTCAGCTTCAAGAATATAGAGGAAAATACTGACTTCAACTTCCATAGTGCTTATGCTTTAATCCATGTATTTTGTGTTATTCTTGAGAAGACCTGACATCTGTTTATTTTCTTCTGACATCCATTCCAGTCCTACTCATACCGCAGAACTTTGTAAGGGTAATGGAAACTTGATTTCCAACTAAATTCATTGCATTGTAACGTATCATTAATTCATGACCAAGCTCCTTAGAGCCTGAAGCTGTATTTCAGAAACTAAAGAACTTTCACTGTCCATTGGCTTCACAGATCTGCCCTGTACTGTCTTTTTTATCTAATCTTAATTTAATAAGTTAACTTTTACCAGTACTACATTTTCTATCCCATACTTCTACTTTTATGTTCTTGTCCCTGTGCATGAACATTTTTTTCCTCCCTCTCAAATTAGCATAAGCAGTTCAGGTAAATATTCCCTCTATGCAAACTTTTTCCAAGCTCTTCACATTTTACTGATTTTTAAAGTGCCCAAACTAACAACCCATGACAAGGCATTCCTTTTGCACCATTAACTCTGCAGGAATTTCATGCCCGTTATAGAGAATACTTGCCAAAGCAAATAATGCAAATTCTGTGCAGTACACCCATGTTGTTTGCCTGTACTGACAGTAGAAGTCCTCAGCTTTAAGCAGTTCTGAACAAGAATGGATACCAAGAATCAAAACTGTTCCTTCTCTGCAGCTTTTTTTTTGTAAAACAGAAACTAATTTCTTTATTCTGTTCAAGGTTATTTTCACAACTGCAGTAATTGAAAATCCCAGGGTTTTTAAAGCCACTTCCCTGCCCCCCTTCCCTCACTCAAACATCACAAAAGCCAGGGAACTGAAATGCTGCCCTGATTTTTGGAGTTGTCAACAGGCTGCAGTTGAAAGAGAAACAATCGTTGTATAACTGGATAGTAAATTAAGCTATTTGTCACAAACACAACTTCAGAAACTGGCAGGTAACAAAATTTCTACTGTGTTCAGACAAGAAATGCTGTGCAATTTGTTTTACATTTTTTAACTTCTATTTTCCAGTTTTAAAAATAGTCACATAACCTGTTACCTGTCATTCTTTTGCACTTCTTTTTCATTTAAACTATTCTTGACTGTATGTTCCTCCTTGTTTCTCTCTCTTTTGTTTTCTCTCCCATCCTTAGCAGTACTTAAGATAGGTTTCCCTGATCTGCGTTATGTCAGCTTGAAACCACAGCACAAGGATTAAAACCAGCTACAGTAATGGTCAGTCACTCTCTTGACCAAAGCCCAAGCAACCCATTTCTTGCCTTGCTTTTTCCTCCTGCTGTTTTTTCCACCACTGCTGTCTCACTTAGTAGCAACACTAGAAAACTACTGTTTCTCATAGTCCATAAACATACCTTTTTCTAGAAGATAAGGCAATGAATGAGGAAGGGACTACATTCTCCTTGTTGCTTAAAATTTAAATACAATAATCATTAATTAGGCATTTTACATCACAAAACTGATACATAATTGAAAACATTAAGAAATTAGAAGTATTTTTTAAGCTTCTCCCAGTGTCCTTTTGCTGTTAAAGAAGGGTTGGAGTTTGGCCATTCTCTGACTGCTTTGCTGTGTGCACCAGTATGTGCCAGTAAAGCTCTTTACAGTCATGCTGTCATAGCTGTATTTGGTGAGTTATCTCAGTAGTGGAAAGGACACATTCTTTCTTCCCCTTCATATTTGTCATGCTCATTAAAACATACAAACTGCAACAGAGAAAGTAATTTCAGTTGTTTTTCATTACCATGATTTAAAGCTTTTGTTTCTGTAATGTGCACAATGAGGAAATTATTTTTTTTTTTGCGGACAGAAAGCAGTTTATACTCCAACCCTCAATTAACAGAGAAAATCAAGACCATTTATTGTATATATTCAGTAATTCTGCTAACTGATACCTCTGAGATGTCTTAGAGGTTCTGCTATTTTCATTATATGGAAAATACTGGATGTAATTATACTTTTAAGTGAGATGTAATTATATAGCATCAATCTCGCACCAGGTAGTAAATAGAGAGATTACATAAGAGAAAACTCCAGCTACATTTTTTTCAGAGTTTGGGGGGAAGAGGTGGTCTTGAATAAAACAGCAGAAATTATTTCCTTGAATATTAATGTCAGGGTTTGTATTGTACCAAGGAATGACAACAATTTAAGGAAATACAATGGCAGCAATTTTTAGCTCTCTGAATATTAATAGCCTTATTTTCAAGTCATTGTCACTGTCACATTACGTAATTGTGGAGGCATATTCTACCACCTACATCAAACAGGCATATGTTGTCTTCACTGGAAAAGCAAATCCCTGGCATGCGTACTGACAGAGCTGGGAATAATGTGTGTTTAAGGGGGGCAGGAAAGAAAAAGGTAAATCAATTTCTTTAGCTATACCATCTGATTATCACAAAATTCTCTGTGAACTTCCCTTTCACCAAAGAACATTCTCATACCTTTGTATGTGCTCTGGCACACATTTAAATTGCAATCCAGACTGCAATTAAGCAACAGCATTAAGTTGCCACAGAGTGAGAATAGATGTCACCAGTAGATTGTTTCCTATTATCCTTTCAGTAATAATACTTGACATCAAATCAGGGCACAGGCACTTTGCTGAGGCTTCTTTACAGTGAGCTTTCCAGAGCAGTGCCAAAAAGATGCTCCAGAAGACATTAACTCTAGTAAAAATATGACAGACATATTTCACAGGTTCTGGGATGTGTTATTTGTGACTTATTAAACCAAGACTACAGGAAAATACTTGAACACAAATAAGGCAAAATGAAGAAGACATAATGAATCTTTTTGTTTGAGTTTTTGTGTGTTTGGTTGGTTTGGATTTTTTTCTGGTTTTGTTTTTGGAGGTTTTTTTGTTGTGGTGTTGTTTTCTTGTTGCAGTTTTTTGTGATTTTATCTTTTGTTTTAAGCTATTCTAAACTACATATTATTGTAAGTTCTTATTCCTGAAATTAACCTCTGATGTGTTACTTCTTTTCTACAGACTCAGGATAATTCATGATCCAAGATTTCATAGTCTTTTTATTGTCATGTGTTTAATGGAGAAAGAAAAGTTTTCAGAGTCCACAGGAGAAATAAAATTTACAAATCATGTGGGCAGAAAATGCTGTTTGTGACTCGAGTAAAGAATAATCTTCAATATTTTGTGAAAGAGGTATCTATGCTGTTCAGAGCATCAAACTCATGAACCACTGACTAGGTTATAATGGGTTTTTTCACACTGACAGCATTCAATTTCCAAAACTTTTTGTTATTGTTCAAGCTAAAATACTATAAAAAGACAACAAATGAAAAATTAAGAAAATGGGGGAAAAATGTCTCAACTGGTCTGAGATTCCAATCAAGAAAGGCACACCCACTTTCTTACATTGGTAGTGTTATCACAGTTTTATGTCTATATCACTTATAGCTTGTACCAAGAATGTGATGTTTTAAATACAGAAGCAAAGCCTGACCAATTAGTAAATGTAGAATTAAAAGAACCATGAGAAGATATCCACATACTCCAAAATGGCCATAAGGAGATTCTTGCATGGTCTGAATTTCCTAGGTCAAATCTTGGCCTGATTCTTACAGATAAAAAAGGGTAAGTTCCTGCACAGCTATAAAGATTAACTGATTAGTACCCAGTGTACAGCTGAGGACTTCAGTTCACAGCACTCTGTCTTATGTGCTCACCACTAAAAATCTATAAGCAACAGATCTTAGTCAAACTGAAAAAGGTTTACTTACACCATCATCTTCAAATAAAATAAACAGGTATCTCTTTTTCTGGAAGACAATTTTCTTTCAGTTTCTCCATTTTTCTTACAGAAAAGGAATTATGCTGGAAACTATTTGCAATTATCTGCATGCTGTAGAAAAGTTTTTGACCCAGTAGTTTCAGCATTACTGAAGAGTGTTATCCTCAGCTGTCTGTCTCATATGAATGATTTAAGAAAAATTACAGGGAGGAGTATTTGCTGTCTACTCAGTTTTACTTACATTTCTCCCTTTGTATGAAACAAGGTGCGACTTGCGCTGCATGTTTGCTTGTAGGACTTCTTTGATAATTGTTAGGAAAGTGTATCCAACACAGAAACCAACTACATTTGGCAACATGTTATTGGTCAGTTATTTAATAACTGCATCCAAAAGCAACTGTCAGGGTCGTAGCATCCTAGATATGCATAATATGAATAGAGGAGAAAATACTTCCTCAAAAGCTGAATCTGCAAATTAATGTCAAGACACCAATGTACCTCAGTATATAATGATAAAAATACAAAAGCAAGCAAACATGCCAGGTAAACAAAAATAACAGTGTTCTGTGGAGATAAAGAAAGCAATCTGATGGTTCTGTATATTTGCTATTGTTATTAAAAACAAAATTGCTTTTTTTTGTATGAGCACCAGGAAAACAGGTTTTGTTCCTACTGATAAAAGAAAGATGAAAATGAGAGTAGGTAACACTATTCATATCTTTCAATTGACTGGGAGAAGGGGGAAGAATCCATTTGGAAAGAGCAGGGGGAAACAGCATCATTCAAGTGGTGAAATTTAAGTAATAATTATTGCTGCTCACCCTTTCCTTGCTAATACGTAAATGTCAGCATATAATGGTCGGTGTATGCAAGCACAAAAATCTCCAATAGAGTTGGAGAGGGGTGCTGAGAAGTTTGTAGACAGCAATATTGGCCTGGGTTGGTTGTCAGATTTAATTTTAAATATAGCCTTGTTCACAGAAGCATCAAGACAAGCAGAAAATATATCAATCCTTATTTAAGTAGCAAACCCTAAAAAAGAACTTTAAAAAAAAAATTTTCAGCCCAAGATGAAAGTGGGGTAACACATCCAGTAGAAATTTTTTGACTAGACAGTATGCATTAGAGAGTATCACATAATATATTAGTCAAAACCAGCCTTGCTTCTAGTCTTCTCAGTCTTCTCTTTCACAGAAATGTAAAAGTTATTTAAAGAAGCACATGGAAAATAGGAAAATATCAGAACAATTTTCTCTCTCTCTCTCTCTCATTTTTTTTTTAATAAAAAGAATCATATCTTGTTAAAACAAGTTTAAACATCTCCTTCTAATAATTTTGCTAAAATACACCTGCCTAGAACTCTAACATCATTTTTCCTGAATAAACAATAAGACATCCAGAAACTCCTATTTATTGCAGTGAATAGAGGATGACAACCTACAGAAATATTAACAAAAGATGTATTGGTACAATGTACCACAGAATACATCCATATTAATTAGAATCAAAGTGTATTTACACTGTTCAATCAATTGCTTTGTAATTAAAATTGCTCATTTAACTAGAAGCAAGAATTAAATGCCTGAATTGCTCAATTACAAAACAGAAGGGAAAAGACTAATATCTTTATTGCTTACTTGTAATCCAAGACAATGAATTTTAACTGCAGGGCTCTTAAACTGCACTTGCATACATGTAACTGATGAAATTAAAGTCCTCAGATTAATTATTTATGTCTAAGCTTGTAGCCATTTTTCTACCCACATCCATACTTAGGTTGCATTTCTGCATAGGGAGTGCAGTAGTTGAGCTGCTGTCACTTTTTTTCATGTAATTACATAGCTTTTTCAGATAAGTGCTTCAGCGTCATGGACATTTATACAGACTTCCATTTAATTACAGGGACAGAAATAATTTACATAACAAGCCCCAAATCTGGTTCAGACCCCATGGGCCTTTGAGACAAGAAGAAGTGGAGGCTTCTCAAACAGTGAGATGATGGTTCTTGGAAATTATCATTCAAATCTAAGCTTAACATTGACTGGGACAAGTGGAAACAACCACATCTTACTTTAGAGCCATTGAAAACACATGCTTACAGTACAGTGCATGTGAGTGCATTGGTGGTTAAAGGTAAGTTAAGGAGAGTGTGAGCCCACTGCTAGTGGGGCAAGGGACCCAGCAAAAAGCTATAGGGAAAAAGTTCAGGTATTGATGGAGTAGCCTCAGAGGCAGCCAGCTAAATATACTGACAAAAAAGAACATCTCTTCAATCAGGAGTCTTGAGGCATCCCTGATAAACTCATCTCAAACTTCCTTTAAAGGGGTGTAGCTGGCAAGACAAAGAAACCTTAATAAGTGAAGGATAACAGAAGTCAGCAACAACTATTCCAGAAACTATGGTCCTATGCCTCCTTGTATGTCTACACCAAAAGTATTTCCCTATCTACTTGAAATGAGCTTCTCTGAAAGTATCTGTGCAAAAAATCTCCTGGACAGACCAGACCCTTGCTAGGGACACCTGGCTGCTTTGTATTCTGTAACACCAATCATTTGAAGTGGGATTTTTCCATTATTGATTAACCCCACTCCTGGGAATGGTTTGGTGAACGTTGTACCAGTGGTATTTCACATAATATATTTATTGGCACACTCACAAGTAATGGGTCATAAATATATATTTACTTCACTAGTTGTAATGATGCACTTACTTTCAACATTAAATATTTGTTTTACTCTTGTAATAATGCATACTTGCTTTCCTAGTGGTAATTCTCCAGTGTCTTGTAATATATATTTACTAGTGTTAGCAGTTTATGTATATGTGGGGAGTTTTTTACTAATAGTAAAAAAGTATTTCCTAGAAATTTGTAACAAAGAAATTCTCAGAAACCCAGGCTTCCATGACCTTGTGTGATGAAGAATCCTGAGAAACCCATTGTCATGATCTATACCGACTCTCTGGGTCATGCCTCTGTCACAGGTACTTAAAGCCTTCTTCACCTCAGTTTTCAATGGTAAGACTGTTCTCAAGCAATGAAACATTACCCACAATAAAGGAAGAAAGAGTTAGGGACCACTTAATCATCTTGTACATACAGTAGTCCATAGGACAAACCTGAGGGTTCTGAAGGGTGCTGGCCACTGTCTGTGACCTTTGAAAAGTCATGGGAGTTGGGAATGTTCCCAATGACTGAAGAAGGGCAAATGTCACATACATCTTCAGGAAGGATGAGGTAAGAAGGGGAATTCAAGAAACTACGGGCCAGTCAGCCTCACCCTGGGAAGATTATGAATCAAATCCTATTAGAAGGTATTTTTGAACACACTGAAAACAAAACAAAGTGATAGATGGAGCATAGGTTTAACAAGAGGAAAGCATGCTTGACCAACCTCCTTGCTTTCTGCAACAAGGAACTGGTGGTTTGGATAAGGGGAGGGATGTGCATGTTGTATACCTTGACTTAGCTAGGCCTTTGACACATGTTCCTCTGCAGTCTTTATCTTCAAATTGGTGCAATACAGGTTGGATAACAGGACAATGAATGAGATATTGGCTGCACTACCACAGAAAGGGTTGTGATCAGTGGTTCAAAGTTCAGCAGCCAACAATCAGTAGGGCTCTTCAAATCCATCCTGGCACTTCTATTTTTAGTGTCTTCATTAATAACTTTATGACTCCAGTGCTGCAATGAAGAGATACAGAGTCTTTAGGAAGGAAAGAGAACGATGAAGAAAGAGAGTTGCTCTTTATGTGAGAAAACAGTTGGCTGTCTGGAAGCTTCGTAACAATTAAGTTTAACGCTGATTCCAGTGTTCCCTAGTTAAGGATGTCACAAATTAAGCATGGACTTCCTCAGTATATATGTGGATACTTGAAGAAATACTTTTAAAGGATCTAATTTTTTTCTACTATTCCAAACTTTAGATGAAAACCAGTTGTTTGAGTTAATAGAACAGCCATTAATATATCTGGATAAACTCTAGTTGCTTTAAATAGAATGTAAAGACAAGAGAAGAACTCCTCACAATTCTCACAGATTTTGGATAAGGCCTTCATAGTGGACTGTAACAATTTCCTTGAATTTCCTACTGCTTATCCCAAATTACAGTGGGGCATTTAAGTAGGGCTTTATTTGCCTTCAGTTATAAAGACAACAGAGTTATCTCAATACTTTGTTATATATTAAGTGATTTTCTCTAGTCACTCATCTAACAGGAGAGATCTTTTCCAGTTTCACATCAGTGAAGAACCCTTACAGTCTTTTGTATTTAAAAGATTAATAATCAGCCTATTATGCTGATTCTTCACCAGTATTTCAGACAAATGCTGGCTTAAAAAGATTTTGATACCTTAAAAGCAATAGGTTCCATTTTCAACTCACTGCTATTCCTTTTGAAAGAGTGTAACTCAGTTTACTTTGAATATATTACTCTTTTACATTCTGTTGAGGGAAAAAATGTAGCTTATGGAGAAGAAATGCCAAGTGAAGTGAGAAATGGATGTTTCTCTCAGAAGAATTTTGCTAAGATAGTTTGCTCTGAAAACTTCAAGCTTTATTCTTGGATCTTGCATTTAGAATTTACTTTTTATCTTTTAAAAAGTGTATATAAAAATACTCAGAACACTACATTGATTGGAAATGTTTGATAGTTTCCTTATCAGGAAAAGCAGAATTTCTCCCCCTCCACTATCTAACCAGCATCATACCCCACCCCTGCAACAGGTCAAATCAAAACATTTCAAAATTATATTTCAAGGAAAATTTTGTGGAAATTCTTTCCATGCCTGCTTTGAGAAGTCAGTTGCTTTTGTATAGAAACATCTTTAACTTGCAATACCAGCCTGTTCCTTTGAGCTAAAATGAGTTTCCTACACCCAGTTGAAGCCTACAGCTCTTCAGACATATTGGCTCACTAGTGGTTGTACAGGATCAACAGACAAGACTGACGGAGATGGACAGATGGAGAATCAGAAAGTGGAATAAGTTTTCCATAGAATCATATAATTGTAGAATAGACTAGTTGGAAAGGACCTTGTAAAATCATCTGGTCTAACCTTTTGTGGGAAAGGAACCCTGGCTGAGATTATCTAGAACTCTGCCTAACTGCATCTTGCAAACCTCCAGTGATGAGAACTCTGCCAGGTCCTCAGGAAGGTTGTTCCTGTGTATGATTGTTCTCGCCATAAAAAAAATGTTTTCTTATACTGCAACAAAACCCCTCCTGGGTTTTGGAAAAGCCAGTAATATTTCTGACAGGCATGAGTTGGAGGCAAATCAGGAAAGACCTGGAGACAGAAAGGAATGGAAAAAACTCATAAAAACAAAGAATATATGTGTCCATAATCCATACTTCTTAAAAGAAAGAAGCTATTAGCAATCTAGGGTAATTTCTGATAATATTATCAGAGTGATGTTGAAAGTGAGACACAGAATCTGATATCATTAATTTCCTCGACACATCCTTATGAACCTACATTAAATAAATATATAAAACAATTAAAAAAATAGATAAACTGCATTAATCATTGTCTGCCAGCCTGCGAGAGACTGAAATGCTAATGGTTAATGACTCCAACAATTGGCCATTTTCAAAAGCACCAGGGTGCTTTGCTGAGGCCAGGTTTGCACACCTCAACCAAAGGGGAGGAGGAGAATTTTTGCACCTGTGGTGTCCAAATCACTGATCTGCATAAGAACAGCCCAGGTGCAGAGGGGGCAAGCACTAACCACCAGAGAATGACCAGGGCAAACCAAACTTTAGTTAACAAGGAGATGGATTTTGGGCAGATAAAGTAAGAGGCTGATAAAAAAAAAAGCAGATTCTATGACGTTGGATAATGGTTTTTATCATGATTATCACATCCCTTACACAACTGGTACAGTTGTAAAACTTTCCCCGGGAAGGTGTATGGACATTCACATTCTCAGGAGTAGGCTTGAAAGTATTCTTCCCATTTAATGGGGCATAAATGGCTAAACTACTGATGATGTGAGAGGCAGTTGTCTTGTCTTAGAAGGTGTCATAAACCACAAAGGATTCCGGAAATGTCCCCAGGTTCATTTCTGGGGCCTTCCCCCAGAGGACTCTTCATGATCCACAGTGTTGCAACAGACAGTGTAAAACTCCCCTTGCCCAAAGAAGGTATCTGAGTCTTCCCACTTAAATCTGAGTGAGGGGGTGTTGACCTGATGGAAGGCAGGAGGGCTTTGCAGAGGGACCCGGATAGGCTGGAGACTTGGGATGATTCCAGTGGGATGAGGTTCAACAAGGCTAAGTGCTGGGTCCTGCACTCTGGCCATGACAACCCCCTGCAACACTACAGGCTGGGGACAGAGTGGCTGGAGAGTGGCCAGGCAGAAAGGGACCTGGGGGTTCTGATTGACAGGAAACTGGACATGAGCCAGCAGAGTGCCCAGGTGGGCAAGAAGGCCAGTGGCATCCTGGCCTATATCAAAAATAGTGTGGCCAGCAGGACAAGGGAAGTGATCCCTCCCCTGTACTCAGCACTGATGAGGCCACACCTTGAGTATTGTGTTCAGTTCTGGGGCCCTCATTTCAGGAAAGATATTGAGGTGCTGGAACAGGTCCAGAGAAGAGCAACGAGGCTGGTAAAGAAACTTGAACATAAGTCCTACGAGGAGCAGCTGAGGGAGCTGGGATTGTTTAGTCTGGAGAAGAGGAGGCTCAGGGGAGACCTGAAAGGAGGGTGTATCCAGGTGGGGGGGGTTAGACTCTTCTTCCATGCAACCAGCAATAGGACAAGAAGGCAAGGGCTTAAGCTCTGCCAGGTGAGGTTTAGGTTGGATATTAGGAAGAAATTCTTTACAGAGAGAGTGATCAGACATTGGAATGGCCTGCCCAGGGAAGTGGTGGATTTTCCATCCCTGGAGGTTTTTAAGATGAGAATGGACATGGCACTTAGTGCCATGATCTAGTAATCACAGTGATGTTGCATCAAGGATTGGACTTGATGATCTTGGAGGTTTTTTCCAACCCAGTTAATTCTATGAATATTAACCCATTGAACTTTATGTTCTGTTGGCTTCCCCCACTGCCAGATAATCAGAATGTGACTATCATTTTAACCAACAGACATCTCAATTCCAACAATCAAGTCTTGTAGCTGGATCCATGTCTGGTGATATCTTTCCACTATCTACTCTTAATCTTTATACTTCTATATAGATAATAACATAAACAGCTACATACCTCCTTTGCATTGCAACCAAATTTTTTCTAAAATAAACCCTACATATATATGTATATATATATATATATATAAAAACAAACACCAGTCATTCAGTGTCATTTCTCTCTAATTAACCCCAAGGGATATATTAGCAAGAACCTCAAATACCCTTGCCTTCTGGGGCAAGTTGTAACATAGCCTTGAAGGCAACTCTGACTCAGAACACTGAAGACCCTCCTCCTCTGTAACTCTTCATTTACACACTGACATTTATTGTTATCAGCGCAGCCATTATAGTACTAGACAACACTTTTTTCACCTCAGAATAGATATATGTGTAGGTTATACATTCCAGATCAACTTCATTTTCATTGCTCTCATGGGTTCAGTGTTGAGCACCCACCACTGGAACCCACAGAACTAAGAGAAGAGGAACATATTTTTTTTGACAAGTGAAAACCTATCAGTTTGGGGCTACTAAAGGAGGGCAGAAAAGGCACAAAGTTAAAGAATTCTTAAGCACACATATTACATAAGTTACACTGCTGATACTGTCTGAGAAACTGAAATGCTACTCATGGGGACTTCTTTTCTTAAATGCCTATCTATATTTTATATATGTACTCTCACAAGACAGAGCAAAATTTAAATCTAACAATGTTTTTGCAAGCATATGTCATGGTGCTCTTTTAAACACCAGAAGAAAAACATATTACTTCTCTGTTGACTGAAGGAACAAAAGAAGCATTGGGTGTATTAGAAAGACAAAGTTCTTTACTATTCACATGATGAACTCGTAAGTGAAGCAGTGAAACACAACACTGAAAGATATATTTCTTGACTATTTGCAACATTTAGAAAGTAAGACCTGTTCTCTTATCTTTTATCTGTAATTACAAGGAGGTTGTGTTTGTTTCAGAAAAAAATAATAATACAGTATTGAAAGACCACACCATTAATTTCCTAAGTTTTGATAACACTCCATAATACAGGATGGACTGTAAGACTGAAATTTCAAGTTCATCAGACAGTTTTTTTTATGTACTGATAAGACTAGAATATTCATTTTATATTCATTTATATTAAAATATATACATAGATTATAAGCAAAAACATAGGTCACACCACTGATTATAGCTTGTGTCTGACTCATTTAAATAAAAATTAAAGATCAATATACTACCAAAGATCTTTTGTCATGGAAACTCTCTTACTTCCGAGTCACCATAAAGTCACTAAAAAAGGAACAAAAGACAAAAGACTTTTTTCATTTTCTCTCAGCCAACTAAATTTGCTTCTACAAGCTGATCATCTGAGCTAAAAACAGAAAGAAATAGCAAAGTCTGATTTGCCTTCTTTCAAAGAAGCTCTGAAAACTCTTAAGATCACTCCAGCCAAGTTTTTAAGATCTGTTCACACACTCCCTCATCACAGCTGCTATCAGCTTCCCACCTTTAAGCACTCTCTCCAGATGCAGTCTGAGTGGAGCACCAAGTCTGGCTAAACCTACTGCAGCATATTAAAGACCTTGTAATCAATTTGAGCTTTGTGCATCCCAACCAACTTTTCCCATTTGTCTGTTAATACTGTTCCCATCTCTTGTGACTATCAGTTCATGATTCAGTGCATTTTCCAACCTATCTTCTCTTATTCTCTACAACAAAGCCATTCCTTTTTTTCAGGTGGCTATAACTCTATCATGTTTTGCTTTTGCAGTGGTGCAAGACTTACGTTCAGGATTATAAAATCCTAAGAGGCAATAGAAAAGTTTATTTATGCTGTACGTCACAAGTGAGTCTTCCTTCTCAAGTACAAGTTAAAAGCACGTTCCCTTGGATGGCATAGTTTTAGCCCTGTAAATTATACTCAAAAACTTTGCTACCTTATTGTGAATTTATTATGTCTATCAATTTCAAATGTGTGCAAGGAAATAGTTGATTTGGTGAGGCACAGCTTTGTGCTTGGCTTTCTGCTCGCTAGGCTGTCCCTGATACTTAAGGGCTACTCATGGTAAGGAAGCTGGAGGCACCTACAAAAAAAGTCAGACTGATTGCTTCTACCAAGACCTAGTTCTCAGTCAGACTCTCCCTGGAGAGGAAAACTGCTTCATCAGTCCTGTGTTTTTTGTTTTTTTTCTAAGCAAAGTACGAGGATAGTTTGCCAAGCAACTTTGGTTAGCTGTTTTTCTGTTTTTCAGACTTTCAATTTGCAGGTTTTGAAAGCTTCCAAAATCATTAGGGGGTCAATCTCTAGTGTAGTATCTAAACATTCCCAAATGTCTACTTTAATCTGGCTATAATCCTAGATTGCCACTAGATCAGATTCCTGTGGAGAAGTCTTTTGTCAGACAAGCAATCAACACGCTGACTCACTGCTCAAGAAGTCATTGGGACCAGCTTTGAAATTAGAAGGTCACTGTAGGGCCAGGCTTGGGGCTCATTTTATTAAGAATCCTTGGCATGGAGGTCTGGTCTGAGGCCCTAGTAAATTAACTTCTCATCTTTTTTGTGATGAACCTGAAATTAGATAAAGTATTCCTGTTTCAGACAGTGTTTTTACACTAGCTGTACAATTTTCAGTATCTGTACTTTCTGATCTGAGGCATCTTCTGTCGTAGCTACAATATCCATTTTTGTTACATGGTCTGGATTCTAAAAAACACCACTGTGCCTCAATTTTGCAAATTTTGTAATATGTACATTGCCCTCAGACTCAGACATATAAATACTGAATGCCAGGTTTGGTAACCGAAACCAGAGTTGTAATTAGCTGTTATTTCTTTTCCGTCAGTGCATTAAATGTAGCACTGTAGAACAGCAGTAGCAAGAAAGATACAAAAGAATTGTTCCTCATTAGAACTACTTTCCCCAAGGGAGAATGAATAATGAGACAGGAAGGACAGGTGAAATGTTTTACCTCCTCCCCACCACCCAGTCAAAACCCTAATGCTTTAGGTAAAACTTCATAAACTCACAGCAGACTGAAAGCTCTGTTTGGGCACAGCATAAGTTTTGTATTTTCTAACAATCCTCTCTGAATTTTCATTCCCTAGGTAGTGGATTCATTTCCCACACAAGACAAGCTTTTTTACAGTTTTATTACAACATGCAACACATGACCTCACTTTCTGGGTTCTTAATTCTATGTTTAAATTAGAGGTAGCATTTCAAAGAATTTACTGGTGGTGAAGAGTTTATTGTTTATTAATGTAGTCTTCCAGATGAAATCATACTGCATTTTTCTACAGTAAGTTATGTTTTCAGTTGTGAACAAGAAGAAAATATTTTTCTTGATAGTCCTATTCCTTTATCACTTTATGCAGACATTTCTATTTCAGATCATTATTTCTCCAATTTATCCTCAGAATATCTGTTTTCATTATGAAAAGTAGTTCTAATATGGAGAAATGTAATATTTTGACTTCTTCCAAAATATCCTGGAAACTATTTATATATTGATATAGTTTTCATCTTTTTTATGTTAATTTGACAATACACTGTGTCTATGAATAAAAATATATATCTAAGTAGCAATATGATTCAAGCATAACTGTTTATTTAAGTTTAGTTATATACAACATAATTGGAAGTGCCTGATTAAATGTCAACTGATTTTCAGAACACTGTTTTCAGCTTTTTTTCCTAAGCTGTGGAAAATTTATAGAAACTTCCTCACAAGAATGTGGTGAAGTGTTATATTTGTGGTTTTACTGTAAAAAATGAAAAGTATTTCTTTTGCTCATCTACACTCATTTCAGATTTATTTCAGACTTAGCTTATTCATCACCTTGAAAAGTGCTGATAGGTTGGTGGAGGTACATAAAAAAAATTTCCTAAAGGAAAGCCATGAGCATAGCTGTCATGCCTATCTTTTGAACATTCCAACATAGAAATTACTTCTGATAAATCTTGGACATTTACTTTTTAGTGTTATCTGTCACTTTCCAGGGCGTGAAATCTAATGACTTTCCTGCTTTAGGGAGGAAGTTGCCTTAAGATTTTCCAAGCCCTTGAGACAGTAATATTGAGTTAGTTTCAGGAAGCTAGTGGGTTAGTTTCTGACAGAAACTTTCCCTAAGGTTTTACTTAGATCAGCAAGACAGTATGTACTTCAGCTCCTTAACTGTTACACTCTGTCTTCTACTGAAACAACAAATGCTCACTGTGTGAACGTGCAGCTTCTTGAAGGCTATATTGCCAAACTCCACTACATTCCTTTCATTCTCATGGAGGAGGAGTCACCTTCCCTTTCTGTTTGAAATTGCCTTGTTAAGTACTACCACAGAAGAGATAGCAAGGAACAAAATAAAAATTACTAAGATAGTCAGCTTTAGCCTTTATGTCTTACAATATTATGCTTGATGAACAACAGAAGTAAAATCATTGTAGTTTCAATTCCCCAATTCTTTCAATCAATCATCTAAAATGCCTCAGTAGACACATATTCCAAACCCCTTACATATCTCAGCACAGAATTATTATTAGTCTAACAATGCTCTATTTCCTAGGTTACCTCAATATAGCTAGTCTATTTAAAAGATTCATTTGCATTGCTGGTATACAGAGACAAACCAGAAGCCAATAATAACATTTTATTGGATTAGTAAGGATGTTATCCCTGAGACAATTGCTGGAATTTAGACCCCCTCCAGACATCAGAGTGAAAACATGCCAGTCTGAACTGGCAGGTAGTCCCTTTCCAGTCTGGGCAACCACTTCACTGGACAGAGAAAAAAGTCACAAAGGCAAGTAGATAATCACATCTACATGCAAGAGGTAAGGTATGCAGAATGAGACAAGCTCCACAAAGCTTCAAACAGCTGACAGTTCTTTCCCCACATAGAATAGCAGTGCTTGAATGCAAAGGAGCTTTTGTATGGAAAAAATAAAATTCCCAAGAAATTAAGCAGATTCTTCAGGGATTTTCTGGCAACATGTATCTACCTGAAAAATGTGCAAATGCCATTATGGCTGTCACCGTAAAGCATACAGCATGGGCATGAATTCAGGAGAAGAATTTCTTTCCCACCTCCACAACAGTTTTCAGATTTTATCTTCTGGATTTGTTCCCTCTATAGACACATACACACATATTTATAATTACTTTTATTTTAACCTAACTAAGATAGAACTAAGATATCCTAGGTTTAACTGTGAAAGCATCAAAAATTACTTCTCATTCCTGAGTTCTTATATGACAGATTTTAATGAAGACACTGGCGAGACACTGCATGATGTTCTTTTCCCCACAGGTGCCCATACTCAGTGAATCAATCATAAGCCTTTCCAGGAACAAGCAAGTAAGGACTTTTTTCCCTGTGAGTTTGGTTTTCATGTACATAAATAAGCAATGCATCCCTTGACTGTATTGCATCAGTTTATTTAGATTTGTTCATCAGTATATATTTAGTAAACTGTACCATACAAAATGTCTTTCACAAAGACAAATGTTATACAGCTGCAGTCACACAAATGCTAAGGTATGCTAAATATTAAACAAATTAAAAAGGAAATCAAAGGAAATTAATGTTCAATCGAAACAAACGTAAGCTCCTCCAATCAAAGTCAAACCATTGATTAAAGGTTTTTAGGGTCAGTAATTTCCTTTCTGTTGCGAATTTACCGAAACTTTCATAATTGTTTCACATTGACCGAAACAACTAATTGATTAACTAGGCAATTGTACAGTGCTAGTCAAAATGACTAGTTAAACTGCAAGTGTATGGTATATAGATAGGAGGCAACTAAAACATTATACAAGGAGAGAAAAGATCAAACTTACTACTTTGGTTCTGTTTCCAGCTTACACTTCTGGGTAAATGTTCAATTCTTGAATGCCTGCTGTTGCAGGCATTTGTATTCTGGGCTGTGCAAAAAGAAGCATGACCAGCTGTTTGAAGGCAATGATTGTCCCTCTCTCATGAGACCCCATTTGGAGTATTGCATGCAGCTCTGGGTCTCAGCAGAACAAGGACAGGGACCTACTACAGCGAGTACAGAATAGAGTAACGAAGATGATCAAAGGGCTGGAACACCTCTCCTGTGAGGAAAGTCTGAAAGACTGTGGGTTGTTTAGCCTGGTGAAGAGAAGGTTCTGGGGACACCTTATTGTGGCCTTTCAATACTTAAAGGAGATGTACAAGAAAGATGGAGGAAGATTTTATATCAAGTGACAGGACAAGGGGCACTGATTTTAAATTGAAAGACAGTAGATTTAGATTTAATAAAGAAGAAATTCTCTACTATGAAGTTGTTGAGACACTGGGACAGGTTGCCCAGAGAAATTATGGGTGCCCCATCATTAGAAGTGTTCAAGGTCGGGTTGGACAGGGGTTTGAGCACTCTGATTCAGTCAAAGATGTCCCTGCCCATGTGAGCTACGTTTGACCTAGGTGATCTTTAAAGGTCCTTCCCAACCCAAAACATCCTGTGATTCTTTGATCCTACATGTGTGTTTGTATGTTATATATGAGTGTTCTGTGTGTGCACCTACTGGCAATACATGCTCAACCCTCCAAGTAGTTTGACTGAAGAGCATGTAGCTGTGGCAGCATTATCTCTCTTGGGCTGTCAGATCTGGCCCAATTCCCCAACAGTTTTGTGATTTAGAAATTACACCAAAATTCAATGCTCATCTTCCTGTGAATATGATCACTTCCTTCAGTAGGAGGACTACAGAGTAGCCAATATATAGTGAGAAGGCATCCAAGATATTATGATAGCCACTGTACACTATTAATGTGCAGGATCACTGTAGTATTCTGAAGTGGAATAAATCAAATAAAGTTCATAGTATCTCTGATGAAAATTGTATTTAAATTGTCAGAGTGCTTTATCATCATTTTTACAGTACTGAATCATATTGGAAATAAGCAACTGAGTAAGGCCCTGGAGAAGTTCTTAACATGATCCAAAAAAGGAACACCCAAAAGCTGTGGTCTGTCAGGCCACATTTTTTGACAGTGTTGTTATCTCTTCCTTTGTGTCCCAGTATACTGTTTTCTTGTTTGTTTGTTGCAGAGTTTTAGTTTTTTGGTTTATTTGGGTTTGGGTTTTTTGTCTTTTTTCTTTTTTTTTTTTTTTAATAGAAATGAACATGTTGGAAAAGTGTTCCCTTGTAAGAATCTTCTAAAAGTATTAAATAACTTCTCTCTCTCTCTCCTCCTCTCCTTTTTTTTTTTTCGATAGTGGGTTCTCTATTTTCATTACTCCATTAACAACAAACAGTATATATATAAAATGTGATACTACACTTGGCTTAATTTCTAACACAAGTACTGCTCATCTTCAATAGCCAAGGCTAGATTGCCACAGAACCCCTTTTGTCAGCCAAGAATAGTAAACAATAGACAAAAGAAATATTGTATGCACAATTATTCCAGAACAGCCTTGTCTAATCAAGTTGAAAGTTCCAGCTTTGAGAAATGAAAAGTAGTATGGAAAAACTTATCTTGCTGATTCTTACTGCTGAAATCTTCAAGGAACCAACCAATGCCTTTTGAACATCCTCAGCACCACCACTCTGCACTTTTCAGGAGTGGAATCTCAATAAATTAGGAGGAGTGAGTTCATGGTGTGCAAATCTGGAAATTTTATGAGCACTGCATTGAATATGAATAACCAACTAGCTAAGTAAAACAGATAATTATCCCTTTCATCAATCTCTTGTGTATAGTCTTATCACTCAATGATAAGAGTGCTGTAAACATTCTTGTAATCCAATGTAGACTTTAATTTCACAGTGACTATACTGAAAAAGAACAGTGTTTTTTCTGCTTTAGATCTTAAGCCCAGAAATTTCCAGACTCACAGAATGGTTGGAAGGGACCACTGGAGGTCATCTAGTCCAACCTCCCTGCTCAAACTGTGTGCCCAAGACCATGTTACTCAGGATTGTGTCCAGACAGTTTTTGGATCTCTTCAGGGAAGGAGTATGTCCCAGTGCTCAGTCATCCTCAAAGTAAAGAGGATGTTCAGGGGGAACTCCCTGTGTTCCAGTTTCTGCCCATTGCCTCTGGTGCTATTGCTCAGCACCACAGAGAAGAGCCTGGTTCCATCCTTTTAATACTCTCCATTCAGATATTATTGATAAGATCCCCTCTCAGTTATCTCAAAACTAATCAGGCCCACCTCATTCAGTCTTTTTTCTTAAGTGAGGTGCTCCAGTCCCGTAATTGTCTTTGACCTCTACGAGACCCACTCCAGGAACTACATTTCTCTCTTGTGCTGAGGAGCCCAGAATTGGACACAGATCTCCAGATAAAGTCTCACCAGGGCTTTCTTATGAAGAAAACAGAAAGCTTTCTTATGCAGAAAGCTCTTAAATTCTGTTTAAGCCATTATAAATATTTCAGAAAGTGATTCTTTCGCAGTTAAAGGCTTTCTGTGATCAGAAGACGCTTTTACCCAGATTTTTTCACGGTTGAAGGTCATTTCAAAAGCAATGAGTATGTCAGCAATGTATCAGAAACATCGGGGAAGAAAGCTGAGCATGAAACTATTTTTTAAAATTGTGCCTATATTTTCAGTAATATAAACCTCTTACATTCAAAACCATGAGTCACATTTCCTTTTTCCTCCCCTTCTACCCCAATCTAAAATAATGAGGCTCATTTAAATAAGATTTTTAATAATAATATATCTTAGCTTTTTTTTCTTTTTTTCTTAATGTTACGCCAAGTGGTTTGTAAACCTTAGGCTTCTCATTTTCAAGTTTTTCCTGTAAAACTATGAAATCTGCATTCACATTTTTCATAATGAAAGCTAAGATTGCTTGGCAATCTCATACCTTCAGAAGCTGAGGCTTTAAGAAAAAAGCAGCAAATGATGCAAAATGCCTGTTAAAGTCACAGGAGTTGGCAACAATACATTTTAGTTGCTATCTAGCAATAAAAGCACATTGAAAAGTAGGTTTGTTTACAGTGGAGGAAAACCATGAGTGTTTACAGAAAAAGAATTGGGTTTAAAGTAATAAAAACAATGAAATACCCATTCTGTGACTTTACTAATCAGAGGGATTCTGCCTCTCAGTTGCAACAACCTGTGAGCAATAAGCTTGTATCCCATAATACTGAAGACAAACGAATTTTGATTTTGCTCAGATTGCCATGTCTCATTTCAGTTGTGTCTGTGGTGGCCAGAATTACTGGCTCATATGAAGTCAGTGATATACCATGAAGAGAAATGCTCTTAACTGACTTGGTTTCAAATTCACATAGGACAGTTCTCTGTATAAAAAGATACTTTCTTACAGGTACGACACACTGATACTCTTAATGCATTCTGTCTTTAAAACAACTGGTCTAAGTAAGGTTTACTTCTTCAGACATCATGAAGTGCTTTAGCAAAATAAATTATATCAATGCACACTCAAATAGAAAATTATAAGAAAATTGAAACCCTGTTCTCATCGAGATACTGTATCAATGATTGTGAAAGGCCTTTATCTCTAATGTGCTTAGATAGTATTGTGAGGCTGATACAGGTACAATCTTTTTTCAAATAAGTGAATATTCCAAGGAAGCAGAATATCCTTGATATCAACTTTATAAGCTTTAACAGAACAAAGACTGCTTGAGAAGACTTCTCAATGGCAGTACATTTTTAAGCAAGCTACGGAGTTAGACATGAGAATGTGAAAAGCAGCTTTATTTTTTGGCTAAATATAAGCTCAATCTCCAAGCTGTCAAAACCCCTTAACTTTCAGTAACTTCAAATTCAAAACCTGCTTTGATTTTTTTAAAAAATAAAATGTGAGGATAAAAAACTAGTGAATTCCAAAATACCAAAATGAAAGAAGCTAACCAAACCTAAAATATAGTGCAGGAAATAAGGGGTGAAATTGTTCTTCTTAATTATTGTACTTAGAAAGTCCTAAATACAACAGAATCACACTGCATTTGACCATGAGATTTGCTTTTGTTTGTTCTTTTCTCCCACTGAATATTTTCCCTGCATGGCAGAAAGAGAGAAATTTGACGATTTGCCAAAGCTGCTCAAAATCTGCTTGGGATCTGTCAATCTGGTATTTTGAAAATCCAAACAAGTCCTCTGAACCTATACAGACAAAACGCAATGTCTATACAGAACACATATTCCTAATGTGGACCTACTGTTTGAAAATGGAGAAGGACTTGTAGGTCATGTGATAGCTGAAGGCCACCTTGGGCATAGAGATCATGAAATGGTAGAGTTTTCAATTCTTGGAGAAGTAAGGAAGGATATAAACAGAATTGCTGCTTTGGACTTCTGGAGAGCCGACTTTGGCCTGTTTAAGAGCCTGGCTGAGAGAGTCCCTTGGAAGCCAGTTCTGAAGGGCAAAGAAGTCCAGAAAGACTGGACATACTTCAAGAAGGAAATGTTAAAGGTGCAGAAGCAGACAATCCCCGTGTGCCAGAAGACTATATGATGGCGAAGAAGACCAGTTGAACTGAGACCTTTGGCTGAAACTTGGGGAAAAAAGGAGAGTTTATGACCATTGGAAGAAGGGGCAGACCACTCAAGAGAACTATGAAGATGTCATGAGGTTCTGTCATGAGGAAGAAAATCAGAAGGGCCAAAGCCCATCTAGAACTTAATCTGGCTACTACTGTAAAAAGGACAAAACCAAACAAAACCCTACAAACAACCCTAATAAAAACAGTTTCTATAAATATATTTGCAACAAAAGAATGGTTAAGGAAAATCTCCATCCTTTCCTTTATTTGATGCAGAGGGAAACATAGTGACAAAGGATGAGTAAAAGGCTGAGGTACTTAATGCCTTCCTTGCCACATTCTTTTTTAGCAAGATCAGTTCTCCTCAGGATACCAAGTCCTCTGAGCCAGAAGACAGGTACAGGGAGCAGATTGAAGCCCCCATAATCCAAGAGGAAGTGGACAGGAAACTGCTGCACCTCTTAGGCACACACTGGTCTATAGAGCTGGATGGGATCCACCCAAGAGTACTGAAGGAGCTTGCAGTAGTGCTCACAAAGTCACTTGCACTGATTTAAAGGCATCCCTGGCTTTAAAGGAGGTCCCAAGCATGACACTCATCTTCAAGAAGGAGGATCTGTGGAACTACAGGCCTGTCAGTCTGACTTGTGCTGGGGAAGGTTACAAAATAGATCATCCTGAGTGTCATCACGATGACACATGCAGGACAGCCAGGTGGTCAGGTCTGGTCAGCATGGGTTTAGGAGAGACAGGTCCTGATTGACCAGCCAGATCTCCTTCTTGTGACAGGGTGACCTGCTTAGTGGATTAGGGAAAGGCTGTGGTTGTTGTCTACTTGGACGTTTTTACAACCTTGGACACCATTTCCCATAACATTGTCTGGAAGAAACTGGCTGCTCATGTCTTGGACAGGTGCACTGTTTGCAGGATGAAACACTGGCTGGATGACTGAGCCCAGAGAGTGGTGGTGAATACAGTTAAAACCAGCTGGTGTCTGGTCACAAGCAGTGTTTCCTCAGGCTCAGTGCTGGGACCAGTCCTGTTTAATATCTTTATTGATGATCTGGACAAGGGGATCATTTGAGTGCCCCATCAGTTTGGAGATGACATTAAGATGGTCACAAGTGTTGACCTGCTGGAAGGCTCCACAGAGGGATCTGGGCATGCTGGATTTATGGGCCAAGGCCCATTGTATGACCTTCAATAAGGTGAAGTGCCGGGTCCTGAATTTGAGTCACATCAACCCCGTGCAAAGCCTGGGGAAGTAACTGGAAAGTTGCCCAGAGGAAAGTGACCAGGAGGTGCCTGTCGACTGCAGCTGAACATGAACCAGCAGTGTGAACATGACCCAGCAGTGTGCCTAAGTGGCCAAGAAGGCCAGTGGCATCCTGACTTGTAACAGTGGGGCCAGCAGGACTATGGTAGTGATTATTCCTCTGTACTTGGCACTGGTGAGACTATGCCACAAAGACTGTGTTCAGTTTTGGGCCCTTCACTACAGGAAAGACATTGAGATACTGAAACATGTCTACAAAAGTACAACAGAGCTTATGAAGGGGCTGGAGCACAAATCTGATGAGGAGCACCTAAGGGAGCTCGGGTTGTTTAGCCTAGCCAAAAGGAAGCTCAGGGGAGACCTTATTGCTCTCTACAACTGCCTGAAAGAACACTCTAGAGAGGTGGGTATTGGACTTTTCTCCAAAATAGCAAGCATTAGGACAAGAGAAACCAGGCTTTAGTTGTGATAGGGGAGGTTTAGATTGGATATTATGAAGACTTTCTTCACCAAAGATGTTATCAATCACTGAAACAAGTTGCCCAGGGAAGTGGTTGAGTTACGATTCCTGGAGGTATTTAAAAGACATGTAGATGTGGCATTTATGGTTTAGTGGTGTACTTGGCAGTGCTAGGTTACAGGTTGGATTCTATGGTCTTAAAGGTCTTTTCCAACCTAAATGATTCTATGATTCTATATATAAAACTTGAATGGCATGTCTATTACTTATGCACTGCAGAGAGATTCTGGTCTTATGCACCCATAACCCATATTGTGACCCTTCAGGTTATTCAGAGACATAGAATAAGTACTAAATTTTTGAAAACAATTAATATTTAAGTAACTGTAATTAAGCTTAAATTTAAATAACACATAAGCTACCCAAATCCTGAAGTCATTTATCTGTCCCTGAACTAACAATAATGATAAACAGACATTCAACATGCTGTAGATTGCTTTGACTTTTGAACTAGGATAATACTAAAGTTAATAAAATAATTAGGTTATATGATAATGACCTACATATTCTTAATACTCAAAGTACATTCAGACCAATCTAAGACAAATGTCACTACAGTTAATCTGTAAGTAATTATTCCATTAACCATGGAGGACTGGATCTGTCCTATGGGCCTAATGTTGGAAGATATCAAAGACTCATTGTATTTCCATGCTTCCCCCTGCAAGGTCCTTTAGCAATCACAAGATATTGAGGCAAGAAATGATATTAAAGTTACTTGTTTTGAAGAACACAATTTTCATGTAGGAGTGATTCACTTCTTAACTTTTATGAAACTACTGCATCAGAAGAGATTTTTCTTTCTAGTAGAATAAAGTTCGGCGACACTGCCCTTCTATCTGATAACATTGTTCAGACAAGCCAAAATATTTTATACAAATTTAATTAGGACACTATTTTTACAGGATCCATTTCTGTATCACTTGCTACATTCAGCTGTCATAGAAGAGATAATCAGAGCTGGGTTAAATTTTCATCATCATCAGCACATTTTAAATGCATTGCTCCAGGTTTCAGCAGAAGAGGAGACCTAGAGTACTGCTGCTCCTGAGGCAGTTTGAGATGGGAGACACAATTAGTCCTGCTGGCTCTCTCCCCAGAATTACCTACTGTTCACTGTGACTGTCCAACACCTCCCTCAGCAACAAATCACATTTTATGAGGCTCTGCTGGACAGAACAGCCAATGGGATCAAGGCCATTTTGGAACTTCTAGGACACTTATCAGGCTTAACTGCTTCCTACTTTAACTTGTCCAGAACAGTTACAGAGAGATTCAAATGGAAAACATAGTTTTTCAATTAGGAAAGTCCTAACAGATGGACTATAAACAGTGTAGAGAGAAAAGAATTTTAATGTTTCCATGTTAATCTCGGTGCTCAGAAAACCCCTAAAGTCATCCCAAAATGGATTTCTCCTCCTCTGGTTAATCAAAATTTTCAGGGACTAGGACTGAATGATCCTTATGGTTCTTTCAAGCTTGAGATAGTCTATGATTCTATTATTTAACATACATTTATAAACATATGAACATATTTATAATTTTAAATTTTTTATATATATATATGTGAAGTTGACTTTTTCTCTGTCTATTGGAATTCAGTAAGAAGCAAGAGTAGAACTCAGGCATGCATGACAGGAAATTAAAAGCTACAGCAAAAACATTAGCCTCATACTCATAACAGGCTTTTATAAAAAAATAAAACAACAAAGAAAAAGTTAAGGAAGGAAAAGAATAGGAAAAGAAGCTGGAAAATAACAGACACTAGGAAATATAGGTGAAAGGATTCACAGATATAACCAATTTGGAATAAATGGATATGGCAAATAGTACAGGAAAATATATAATTTATATATTAAAGTTATAACTTGTATAGACATTATTCACTCTTATCTAATCTTTTTCCAGCATTTGTTATAACTCAATTGGTGAATGAAAAATTGATTTAAATTGTTAATCTTTTTCCTCACAAACATTGCATATCATGTTTTATAGTGAAAAATGTTAAACCTCATGTGACTTTATTGTCATATTTTCATTTTGTATTTTGTTTTCTAGTTGCAGTGGAAATGCACATAATCTAATTTTTTCCTTTGCACAATTCTTCTGGTATGTAGGACAGAAGATATCTTTTTCTGCCTAAGTGGCTAATTTCAAGTATTTATGCTGTGTGCTTCATAAAAATGTATGCTTAGATTTCACTGCATGGTGGGGAAAGAGGCAGCAGACTTCTTGATCAGAGTAAGAAATGAGCTAAGTTCAGCAAAATCTGTTTATGAAAAGGTGGCCCTCTGGTACCAGTCCTATATTTGCTCCACTGCAGGAACTGTAGCTTTTTAAGACAGCCTATCCAATCTTCAGTCTAAATCCTTGTGCCCACTATTCGTAACAGAGCAGAGCATCACTGGTGCATGTAAATGAGACATCAAATCAACAGGGCAGTGAGTATTTGTGTCTATTATTTGCTGGTCACTTATTTGTTGCTGAAAAATATGAGAGGAGAGAAAGTTCTACTGCTTTTCTACCTCTCATCTTTTCTTGCTGGAAGAGATTTTTATCATTGGCTTCTCCAGCAAGTTTCAGGCTCTAATGAGGTACCCAAGAGTGTACATTACTGATCTACACCTCTTCTTCATCAGGAGGCAGGTGACAAGGGTAGCTCATGAGGATGTTTCTGTTGTATCTGGGGGAGCAGTCATAAAAGTCTCAGCCTCATACGTGCAATTCTGAATAAAAATCATTGACTCTAGTCAAGGCCACTAGAGAATCCATATACTATTTGACTTGGAACGATGACAGAATTACCTTACTGCAGAACTGCAATAGCTAGGTGTAATCTGGCCTTTTAATGAAGACAAGAACTCCACGAGTTGCAAACTATACTGAGAGTGGGGATTAGACAAAGTGACTACTTGCTAGTGCTTGACATTTCAATAGAGAGAAGATATGAAGTTAACTAGAAGAGCTCCGGAGAGCTGAAAACCAGCAAAATGCTTAGTTGCCATTCCCACAGAAAACTTTCATCAGTTAATGAAGACTTTTCAAACCTTTTTTAAAGAATGGCAGTCAACTTAAAAGAAAAACAAAAAAAATCTCTGAGGTACTTATTTGGAACAGACCATTTCACTTGCCTATAGAGTTGTTCTAATGGCCCATTGGTTTTAATAGCTTGTTCATTACAGTAAGCACAGTGGAGGAGGGAGTAACTGAAGAGATATTTTTAAAGGTTTAGAAAGGGTGCAAGCTCTCATATTTAGGCAAATTTAGGCAATCTATAGTTTTTATATTAATACCCAGAATGTCTATCTCCAACAAGGCAAATAAAAATGCATATAAAAAAATATTCTTGGTGATAGAGAATGTAAGTACCTGGAATAAAACCAGCTGTATAAAGGTGAGCTTTGGAACAGTTGCTGTGAAATTGTGTTACATATTATCCATATGAGCAGTAATAAATATGTCAAATATTTTTAGTGGAATTCAGGATTTACAAATGGCATGATTACTTTCCGTATGCACACAAAGCAACTAACCTGTATTCAATACAACAGGTCTTTAAAATTTAGAAGTAGCAGGTGGTTAGTTTCAAAGTATATAGCCCACAGAATTGTTAAGATTGGAAAAGACCTGTAAGATCATCAAGTCCAACCTTGAATGTAGCACCACCACAATGTTCACCTCTAAAGCATGTCCTTAAGTGTCACATCCATGTTTTTGAACACTTTCAGGGATGGTGGCTAACAATTCCTTGGTCAGTTTGTTCCAATGTTATACAACCCCTCCCATGAAGAAATTTTTCTTAATATCTAATCTAAACCTCCCCATGAAATAAAGTGCCAAAATGCACCATTAGACAAATATAATGATGTTGGCTTTGGTAAAGGCAGCTGCTGTTTTTTCCTCATGGTCACAGAATCATAGAACAGTTTGTCTTAGAAAGGACCTCTAAAGATGAATTGTGCAAGTGTTTCAAAAACATAGGTGGGACTGATGGAAGACTGACTTGGGCTTGGTTCTGCAGGATTGTGCTGGTCATTTTATCAATCTGTCTTTCATCTTCCCTAACCCTGTGTAGTCTGCTCACGTCCTCTCACAGTTTCTCAGCTTGGCCACACAGCTCCTCAACCAGCTCTTACCTCCTGCAGGCATGATTCAAAATTCAACTCAACTTTTGAAGTTTATGCCAAGTTTTCATTTTTTCTCCTTTTCTACTTCTTTGCCCCATGCCGTATGAAAGAAGTCAAAGACTTTAAAAATTCTTTAATAATAGATCCTCCCATTCAGGTGTTTGTATCAAAGGAGACATAAGTCCTATCATAACTAGACAAGAAAGTTACACAACTGATAAAAGATTGTGCATCTGGGACTTCATGTAGACCATATAGTGATTTTACAGAGGTGAAAATAACATAGTTTTCTTTATATCACTCCTGATTTATGACACAATAACTGCAAGTAAAATTCAACCTATATTGTGATTTACAAGCATATTACTGAAAATTATCAGGGTGATGACTGTCAGCTCATTAAAGCATAGGAACCTGAAGGTCAAGCATGAAAACATGAAGAACAGGACTTAGATTTGCCAGGGCTCCATCCCACAGTTCCCAGGGTGAAACCGACAAGGAAGGCCCAAGGCTCACAGCCAGGGTTGGCCAGAAGTCTGGCTGGCCATACAAGTTTCTGACAGGGCACAGGTGGAGACCAGCAGTCCTGCAGTCTCAGTGGGGCAGGGACTGCAACCCCAGGCCCAGAAGAGCTGAAAGGGGTTCCCTGGACTATGGGTGCACACAGGGAGAGCCCCAGGTGAGGTTTGTCAGGGCCAGATGCTGGTTCACTCAGGCACTGACAAAAGCAATGCATGGTACATATGGTATTTTAGGTTGTGAGGCTGCAGGAACTTAGATTAGATGGCTATAATAGTGACTTCTGATCCTAAAACAAGTGGCTTATGTGTTCTCCATCTTATTTCATCATGTTGTTTATGTTGTTGGGAGTTTTCCTGTGTTAGCAGTAGAGTACATGCAGAGTAGCAAGTGGCTGCGTACAGTGGCTCTAGTTGAGCCTGGACAGGTTGGAAATACCTGTCTGATTTTTCAAAGCTACATTTTATTGCTATTTTGTAGCTGTAGTCATGTTGTTATAATTTTTCTGATAACAATGGGAGGAAAAATCTAGATAGCTGCGACAGTATTATTAGTTTTTCTGTTAAGAAAAACAATACAAATTTTTCATCAGTCCGAGTCATGGAACAATTTAATTACTGAAAATATTCAAGGAAATATCCCTAAAATTTGCAATATACATTTGTATAAATAAAATATTTATTTGAATAAAGGTAAAAATAAAGGATGCATTTCACTTATGGTCATAGTGACCACAAATCTCAAATGCAAGTATCATCACCTTTTATTACCTTCCTGTGAAATCTCTACAGGTGTTTGTTCTTAACTTGATCCATAAGCAGTGGGCTAAACATATTTGCTATAATTAAAACAATATAAAATTCTGGAGAGAAGTATGATTTCTGAAGTCTTGGGTCAGGATATGTACCATGTAATTAAGACAGCATATTATAGATGGATAAATCCTGCTACTTCTGTTATCTTCTTGAGCTAAGAAAATCCAGTATTCATGGTGTTCTTCTCTGAACCACCTGTGTCTTCCATATGCCAGTGTGTGTCTATTCCTCAGTGTAAAATCAATGAAAGAAGTTTGGCTACCTAATATTCTTCTTATCAGTGAGGATCAAACCTTGAAGTTTCCATTTCAAACTACTTTTTATTGCTACAGTGAATAGTTTAGTTCAACTGAGGAGCAAGGACATATAATTTCCCCACAGCAG
>VWZF01002081.1:19837-36664 GCA_013396755.1 Sclerurus mexicanus
AAGTTGCCACTAGCAAACATTATAAAGACAGCAACAGAACACTATCAGTGATTCCTGAACTAATGAATTGATTTCATTACTGTGATATTTTAATCATTCATCACAAAACTATCATTCTGCAATAATGTATATATTTGCACAAAATTTTTACTATCAGTCCCATGGTTGACTTCAGCTTTTGCTAGAGTCAGCCTGATTGCCTTTGAAATACCTGCAATAATTCCATAAACAACAAATTACATTTCCATTTTTGTGCTCACTTGTTCTGTTTTTAATGGTAAAACCTCTGACACATCTGATTTTTTTCCTTCTGCCATTTCAGATTTTGGCTGAAGAACTTTTATCTGAAAATTCATAAGATCACGCAATCTTTCCACATGCAGACGGATGTTGTGTAGTTCCTGCAAAGCTGAATCAAAAACAATAGACAACCAGCTAAGAACAACTTAAGCATTTCTAATCTGCAGTTTCCACACTACTGTCTATGCCAAATTATCTCCCTTTAGAAATCAAGAATTTATCATGAACTAATAATTTTTAATAATCAATAATTCATTTCAATATATTAAAACTCAAATAATTATAAAGGAGTCATGCTTTGTTGTGTTTTAAATTTCTAAACAGAAGACTAAAAGTGCTAAAATAAACCTGCTGAAAAATTATGTTGATGGTACATAAGCCAGTTGTGCTAGGAGTTTGGAGTCATGACAGCTTCAACATTCTTTTATTATTCCAACTGCACAAACAGTATTGCAATTGAAAGGCTTATATTGACTGCAGTTGGTATGCAGCAAAAAAACAAAGAGGAAAGAAACTAGATCAAGAAACTGCATCTGAAAAAAACCAAAAACTCACTCAGTGTATGCTGGGTATAAAGATAATCTAGGTTTTTACACAAATTTTCTAGAATCCAGACCTGCAAGGCAAGAAAAGAAGATAGCAGGAAATCAATGCTCTACCATTTTTCATTCTATTTCCTCGGGGAAAATAGTCAACAATAGGGAAATAAAGTTGTTGCCACTTATAGGTACAACCTACACAAACGGGCTATTGAACTGTAATTGGCTGTTACTTGAAAAGAAAATACTGACATAAACCAGAGACTGCTCAGACTCCAGCGTTTTCACAAGAGCCTTTCTCCACATTTGTCCACATTACCAGAGACAAAATGATTAGAGACAGAAACAATAGACACTCCTGAAACATTTGAAGTGTTTTGAAGAATAAAAGCTTTTGGAAGCATTTGTAAGATAGCCCTGAAGGAAAGATTGTGTGCACCAAATCTTACTAGCATTATTTGGCCTAATAAAAATACTCCTTTTTCCTACAATCCTTAGAGCATTGTATCGTCATCACTTCTTATTCTTTATTTCAATGGAAGTTGGCTGCAACAAAGTGATGTAGATGATTCTCAAAATTACAGGATAACTTGACCATATTGAAGAGAATAGAACACTAATAGAACACTATGCAGAAAATAACAAATATCAGACCATGCTCACAGATGTTATCCATGAAAAAAATCCAACATATTTCCTTTTTTTTTTTTTTTTAAACTTATGAAGTCATTTCAAATCTTTGCTAAACTGAGTCTGCATTATTACAAAAAAACTTGGACAACTTGAGGAACTTTAGGGAATTTTAAGTAGATTTCCCTGAGAGCTACCAAATGAGGTAATATTGTTGCTGTGTCAGCCAGGTGAAATGTAGCATTTCAATTGCTTTGATGATGAAATGTTGATTTTGAATGCTAATTGCTAAATAAAAAAGAACCTATGTGCTCTACTGTGATTTTAAAAATCTACAAAAAGGCATGAAATGTGAATTGAGGGAAAGAAATGACAATCCAACAGTTTTTAATGGAAAGAATAATGTAGCAAGACAGATGTATGTCATCTTCATTGCTGCACAAAGGGTGAAAAACTAGATGGATGCTCTGAAAAAAAAAGAAGGCAAGTGCACAGCAGTTCAATCTCAGCTGATTTAGATGTAGATATTGAAAGGCAAACAGGCAGGAGAACAGCGCATGCTGGAAGTGGTAACAAGAACACTGTCTGACTCCAAAAGGAAAAGATGAACTTGCTTTGTTTACCTTTTCTTCCTCCCAGTTCTCTCTATGTTGTTTCATTTGGTGAAGAAGATCTTCCTTCTCTTGGATCAGTTGTCTGTTTCTTTCCCTCAGGCTCTGAAGACAGTAAAAGAAGGCAAAAGGGATTACAATTTTGACACTATTTTTCAGGAAGGCCTACTGTTTGAGGTATTTTTTGTTCCACACATGTTGAAAGATTGTAACATCTGGCCCAGACTGCGAAGACCTGGAGATCTTGCATTAAAATAATTAAAATTCCCCATTTTGTGATGAGCACATGTAGCCAGAGGTAATCTGATTCTAAAGACCCTCTCTAAAGATTTGAACACTCTGAACCTTTTCCTCAGTAGCAGAAAAAAAGGAGGAACAGGACAAACTTTAACATCTGTTTCACCAGAAAAGCTGGACTCATCCTGTATATTCTACAATGCATTTATTTGCATGAAAACAAAGCTATTTCTCATTGTATAAGCACAGTTAGGCCAAGCTATAAAAACTGGTTTGGAGGTATGCTGTGAAAGGCCTTACTCATCTCCAGAAGGAGGCAGACATTGTTTTTTATTGATTTCACACAGTGTGTGTCTTCATTTAACTGTCAGCCCACAAGAAGAAAGCAACCTCTGTAACTACCTGCCATGCTTATCCCCATGTAAAATTTGTAATACTGGGCTACCTTAACTGTCTTTTGCCAGTGTATGTTGCTCTTGGTCATCAGCTCTCGGTAAGCTTCTAACTGGGACTTCAGACACTTCATTTTCTCCCCATAATGTTTCTTTACAGTAGTTATAGTCTGCTCCTGTATTACAAAATATTGAGAAAATTAATAGTGAGTGAGAATAGGAAGCCAGGCATGATTAAAAAAAAAAAAAGAGTTTCCACAACAGCTCATGTTTGGTTCTCTTTATTCAATGTTTTTTATCTTCAGCATATATTTCTTATCGCTCACAGGAGGTTTGTACTTTCATTTGCTGCAATTTTGAACAAAAATTACTCCTAATGTAATTTATGTTTTACGTAATTTTCTGCAGAATTAAAACCCTAAGTCTTTCTCAGAGCAGAGCAGAAGGAATTCACTCCAAGCATAACTAAGCAATTTTAAAGAAATTAAACTTATCTCAGAAAACAAAAGCCTGGAACTAGCATAAAAAGAATCCATACACCAAACAAAATAAAAAATGTTCTGTGAAGAAAGATCATTACTGTTCTTGTGTTTGTGTCAGTGCCCAGAAAGCAATTGTCTCATGTTATGCATCTGTGTTCTTCCTGATTCTCTTGCCTTAGTCATTTGGAGTTAGTTGAAAGTGTAGGATGGGACTATGCCAGGGTTACATTCCTACTGATGCACAGAAATGGATTTACATGGGTATTACAATGCTTGTGCAGGTGTGACAACCCGAGAATAAGATTAAGTCCTGTTCCCTATGAAAGGGTTTCTAGCCTTTGTACACCACATACAGGAAACTCTCTCAACTTGAGAGTCTGAAGAGTTTGTTCACTTCCCCTTGGAGGATCTGGAGGAATATGTGAATCTTTTCTGTCTGTGCAATAGAAAAAAATCTTTAATTGTGTGGAAAACATACACCTTCATAGGAGCCAAGTGCCCATTTTACTCTGGATCAGAAAAGGAGCATGATGTGACAATTAGATAAAGTAGTAGCTGCAAGAAAAGATTCTAGAAATGATGTGGATAATTTCATCTTTGTGGAGAATTATTGACTAATGGAATGCAGAAACACATCCCCTAAGGAAAGTGAGGCTTTTGGAGTTATGGTCACAGGAATGGCACCTCTGGATCCTCATTGTAACCTTGCAGGATTTACAGGTGAAGACATTTTGATATTCTGTAAGCTATATTGACCAAACATTGCAAGGCTAAGAACAGGTAAGTACAAAGTAAATGAAAGAGTATCCACAAAAGAAAAAGCCATAATAGCAATATAGTTTGGCACAGTCCTTTACAATACAGTCATTCTTGAGAGACATATCCTTATATAAATGCAAATGTTCTAACCATGGTGTCAGTCATGAAAAGAAGGGTTAATTTAATAGAAAATTTTAGTAACAAATAAAATTTATAAAAATCTCTGCCATTGTGCCAGACAAAAAGAAAAATTATACTTCACAAAATTGTAAGAACAAATAAACTTCAAGATAAACTGATACTATTTACAGTTAAATTAGAATGTTATGTGTAGGGAGACGTAATTGTGAATGAAGTAGATTTTATCCCTCTGTGTCATTTTGATTAATGGTATAACACAACAGTGTTAATGTTCCAGAATAATTACCTGGTTTTCTTTCATTATATTGTCTAGCTTTCTCATTGTTTTCATGTGTTTGTTTTTCATATGCTGCATGTCTTTTATAATCTGTAGAGGATGAAGGAAATTATCAACTCAGAGCACTAGCAACACGAGTTAATGAACCATCAAACAAATTAGAGGTACATTTTTCAAAATGACAGATACAGTGAAGAGTTTATTCTTGAAAATAGATAAAGGACTACAGGCCAAAATGTTCAGGCTTCAATAAGTAGAAAATATGTTACGCTATTGAATAAAAATCTGTTCATGACTTGAAATGGAATTTCTTTTCTGCTCCAAGTATTGCATCTCCACTTCTTTTTAGTGTCATGATTGAAATTGAATATGGAAGACATAGTCATTACAATTATTCTAAAGTTTTTGAAAAAACCTTATTATCTGAACTTTATTACTGGGGAAAAAAAAAGGAAAGCTGTGGAGAAGATTGCATTTTTGCATCTAAGAGTTAGAAAATGCAAAATGGTTGCAGATTACACACTTTTAATTTTGTACTTCATTAAAATAATTTGAAATCCTACAAAACTGATATAATTTTAAGGTGTTCAACAGACTTTATTCATGACTAATAAAAACAGATATATACATAAAGGACTAACTAATTCACAATTTTCCTGTTTGAAGATGAGTCATTTAAGTTTAAAATTGTATCAGCGTCCTTAGTAAATCTGTTTTTTCATTTTGTTTCCAATCTAATCTGCAATAGTCACAGAAGGAAAATTCCAACAGCTCCCATCCTAACTTCTGCTGTCCACTTCTTTTTTGACATACTTCTCTGGTAGGTGCAATGTCAAATTACATCTACAACACTGATCCTTGTGTATCTTATATGAGGCTAACAGGTCTCCTGGGTCAATAACAGTGGTAATGAACATGATTATATACAAATTATAAATAGCTACAACTGTTCCAGTTATTTCCTTGGTTTCAGTTCTTCATTATGCTTAACATGAAGCATATTCTGCTGACAGTGAGCAGCTCAGTCAAAACAAAACTGAAAAAGAATAAAATACCAGATTATTTGTTGTGGCTAGTGGGACTGAAAAACCTCTGCCATCTGACACTATCACAGTTCAAATGACATAAAAGTAGCAAAGCAGCAATGTGGTCTTGAAATACACTGTCCTATTTACCCCTCTTCAAAAGAACTACTGTAGAAGTAGAGGGATTTTTAAAGAGACACAATTAAAAGGTTAAGACAAAAGAAAATTCTCTTAGAGGAGAAGATTGAAAAGATCCAGATGGGTCTGTCTGTCTGATAAACCACAGAGCTCTGAGTCATCTTAATAATTTACTTCAGGTGTTTGAACTTGTTTCTTACAGCTAGATCAGCGGTCTGCAGCCTGTACCAAAGAAGCCACCACTGAACTTCTTTGATTCATCATAAGAGAACAAGAGTAAAAGATCATATTTAGAGGACTATGTAAGGCAATGAAACCAGTAAACCAGGAGATATATATATACACATACACACAAATGCACACATATGATATTGCATAATATAACATAAACTGGGTAAGCAGGTAATCCAAAATTATGCTAATTACTGGTACCAAAAATAAGGCAATAGCAAAAAACCTCACACTGCAGGTCAAATTTCACTTCCAGCAAACAAGAAATATTATGTAAGAAAGCAAAGGTTTCTTCCAAACACAGTTACAAAGGAGTATTCTGTCTTTGGACACCTACTTGGAAAAGGCCTGTAAGCAACTCACAACTTGATCTAAGTTAAGACGGCAATTTCATTTTAATGTTTCTATTTTTATATCAATATTCAAAATTTAAACACAGGCTTCCAAATGTGATGAGAAAAGCAACACACTAAGAAATAGGATTGTGTGAATTTAATTTATATGATGACACTGATGTCACCATTCATTTAGTTTATCCTCAGAAATAAGACACTTAATTCAAATGGCAATTTTTTTTGTACTGTAAATTTTTCAGTCATGGTGGGGCTTTTCTGGAAGGAGGAGGGTGNTGGAAAATTACTTTGAGTACATAATCCTCAAGCAAGTGTCATAATTAACTAACAGGCCAAAAAGACTGATCTAATTACTTAGATACTAAGAATAGTGGTTTGTCTATATCTAAGCTAAAGAATGTCATTTGGAAATCCAAGCTATGCAACTACATTCAATTAAAGCTCACACACAAGAAAAAAGAAAAGAACAACCCTCCTAATTTTTTTAATGTATTATGTGTTCCAGAAAGCAAGAATAATATTTGCTATGTAAATATACCTTTTTCTTGAGTTCTGTTTTCACTCCATCCAATCAGGGAATTCAGAAATGACCACTTGCTTATATTCATTCCAAGCTTGTGCAACCATGAGTTTCTCTCTCCATCTGTTAACAAAATTCAGGTGCTAAAATGTTATGAAAATCATTGAAATCTTTGCATTAATTCTCTTTGGACCAAAAGCTTTTTAAATCATTCAAAAGGTTACAAAAGTATGAGAGATTGAAAAAGTCATTGAGAAAGCTTCAACATAAGATGGATTTAATACTTGTGTGAGACTTGAATGGTTTCACCTGATCGTGAAAACAAAGATGAAGTGAATGAAAGGCTATATTCTGGACTTGTTTCTCATCTTCTGTGAAAATGTTTTCAAAATGTTATTTTGAAAAATTACAGAACTGATTGGATTTTGAGCAATATCTTGGAAAACATGTGTATGTGTATGTGTAAAGGGGTGAAACTGTATCACATTGCTTCATGAAATATGCCTCACCCAGATTTATTTATGAGCACTCTGGATGTATACAACACTTCTGCTGAGAGAAAACTAGACCACAACACCTTCAAGTGTTCTGATGTGAAAGAAAAGACTGTCTGAAAGAAGTCTTTTGACTGTTTGAATTGGTCAGAACAATCATCAGAAATTAAGAATTTTTATCCACTTGGGAAATACAAATGTATAGATACCTTTCCTAAGTGCCTAAAGCAATACCATTTATTTACATAGTGCAGTGACTTTATATAACCAAATACCGCCTCTTCATGTGGCTTTTACTTGATGTATTGTAAGAGGATGTACTGTTTTAAAATAGTCTGTCCAGGTACTAGATTGAGTCACCATATTTTGATCAGATACAGCTATAAAATTCTTGTTTTTCAAAATCCAGTTATGATGATTTATAAAATACATAACTAAACAAATGCATGTTGAAAAGAGCACCCTTGTCTCAACCTATTATTTTTTCTGAATTAATAATACTCATCACTGTACATTACACACATATATAAATATATCAGCTTTTGTTCTGTGAATTATGACAATGAAGGACACATTAACTTCTATACAGAACAGCTATTTCTTAAAAGACTTGATCTCTCACATCTACATCCTTTTGGTTCACATTTTGCTTTCTTTCGGCCACCTTGGAGACTCCTACTAGTCTTCCACTTCACATAATCCTACTTTAGGCAAAGTTAGCCACTAGTGCATCAGTGCTTGCAGGCCAAGAGTGTAGAGTCTATTCTTCCCTCTAGGATAAAGACTAATCTTAAACTCTTAACAAAAATCTACAGATCTCATTTCCAACTGGAAAAAAAGTGTTACTATATCATCTACTGAAATGAAAGCAAACTTTGTCTTCAATCTATAGAGACCCTTGGGAAGAAAAATATTTGAGTCTCCGACCAGTTAATTCATGAATGCTAAATATCAGTTCTCATGTGTCCTCTTTAACTTGGCATCTCAGAGAGCATGTCACACTCAAAACTACTGCACATGCCTTTTCACAGCAATCTTCTGAGTTAACCCTCACAGTACTCTGGTATGGTAGGGACAAGACATTTTTCCATTTCTTTTCAATGTCATCAATCAGACTGCTATAAAAAGGCACTCCGAGTACCGCAGCTCCTTTAGAATGTAAGGCTACTCAAACCAGAGGTGTCACCTTTCTCAGATTACAACTCGAATGAAAGCATCCAGCACAGATTAGGCAGCCACGTTACTGTTTCTAAATAATTACCACTGTACTTTTTGACAGTTTTTAGATACTTTGTTTTAGAAGTTACAGATATAGAACATAGAAAAATTTAGTTCTGTTCTGATGACCTTAGTTTTAGTGTGTACAAAGCCAATATGCATCTCTTGTACATGAGGAGCTTCATGACCACGTTCATAACCTATATGTTGAATCATAACAGGAACTCTCCTATTTAGTCTATGCTGACATTCATCTGTATTCAACCTATATTAGCACCACAGACTATATGCAATTCTGTTTCTGTGACACTACAGTAACACCTTTTGTGGAAAACAGTGTAGTACAATCTCATTCTGAACATCTGAGGCACAAACTACTACTCACCCTCCTCAGGTGTGTCTTCCACCGTAACACTTTTAATCACACATGAAGGATGTTCCTGTGTGTCCTCTACACTGCCTGGTAGAACAGATGAGTGAATGGTGGTCTGTGGTTTAGTTTCATGATGAATTCTTAGTGAATCTTCAGGGACTTGGCAGTCTGAAGAGTTAACTATTAGAACCAATGCTTCTGGAAAAACAAGCAACATAATTGTTTCTAATACAATACTAGGTAGGACAAGATATTCAGCTTAGAGCCTTAAGAACAAATATCATAAAATAAAACCAGAGTCATAAGATCACACTCCAAAATGGATTTAAGATAAAAATATTGCAAACTGTCAGCCAATTTAATTGAACCTGAATGAGTTTCTTAGAAACTGATCAGAGCAAACATTTAGTTTTGGGTCTTTTCTTTGTGTCTCTTTTGAAATCTAATACTATTTGGTGACTTAATGTTGGTTTGACTGTCAGATTTAGCTGAATTAGCAAACACATCAAGGTCCAGGAAACAAAGTTATCAGAATTCACGACCTATCTTTTATAAAACCTGCCCAGTCTAATGCAGCTTCCACCCAAAAGTACATCTTAAACACATTCCTCAATGCATAACTCTTGAACAACTTTTATCTTTGGATATTTCTAAGACATTTGCTCTCTTGTTACGATCAGTTTCAAATAAGTCAAAAATATTTACTTGTGAAAAGTAATTTTTTTTTTAAAATGCCTTGTCAATCTCCTAAGTTCCATAGAGAAACATGGTGCTTTTCTAGCTCTTTGTGGCATATGAAACAGGCAGGAAGAAAATGAATACTTGATTTTAACCATGAAATACAAATGATAGGCTTTTTGGAAAGCAATCAGAGCCCATGCACAGGAATTAAAAGGTAGATGACTCTAAGCTCAGCAGCAGAACTCATGTAGCAGCAGAACTCATGTTATTACAAAATTTCCCACTATCTGGCTGTGGGTCTCAGCATTGGTCCTTCCCCACTGCCTGCCAACATTGCACAAAAAGTCCTAAAGCCTTTAAAAACTTCACTTGTGTTCACTGGAAAGGCCTGAAAATTACACTTCCAGAAGTAACAGTGGTTGTAAAGAACTATGATGATAGCAAAGTAATAACTGAAATGAACATGGATTGGTTGAAGTTGTATATTGCTAATGCATCTGGCAGAATGTTTTCATATGTCAGATTGAAAACTAAAGCTCAGAAATGGAGTATAACAAAGATAAATTGCTTTAACTAATCCTTCCCTCCCACCATCACCACTGTTGGAAAGTTTTTTTGTTTCCCCAATCAGTTTGGTAAGTAACACTAGACAAAGAAATAGCACAAGTTCCTATATTTCTATACTAACTTCTGGTATGTTTTAACCCTGTCCAGCAGCTCAGCCCCAAGCAGCTCCTTGCTCACTCCCCCACAGTGATGGGTGAGTGAATCAGAAGAATAAAAGTGAGAAAACTCATGGCTTAAGTTAAAGACAGCTTAATAGGTAAAGCAAAGCTCTACACGCAAGCCAAACAAAATAAGAAATTAATTCACTACTTCCCATTGGCTAGCCGATGTTTAGTCAATCCACAGGAAAGCAGGGGTCCACAAGTGTAATTAAACCCAAAATACCTTAACTCCAAAAATCCTTTCTTCTCTTTTCTTTAAGATTTTATTGCTGTGCACAATATTTTATGGCACTTGACCTCCCCTTGGATAGTGTAGTGATTTAGGAATGGTACACCCCAATTCAGTGCCCCCACTGAGACGCTCCCAAACCACACTCACTCCCTCTTGCTGTGGTTTCCCCGCCCCATTCCTGCTGTGGTGGGATGAAGTTGAGAATTGATGGCACAAAAGGTGAGGAGCATGAGTTGAGATAAGAACAATTTACTGGAAACAGCAATGAAAAAAGAAAATGAACTGTAGCAACAACAATATCAATAACAGAAGTATAAAAAAGGGTAACAATATTAATAACAGAAGTATACAAAAGAGAGTGATTCACATGTAAAAATTCTCACCATGAGCCCCAAGAAGAGGCAATGGCTCCTGCCCTGCCATGTTTTCTAGACCAGATGGCACGACTTCTCCCCTTAAGAGAGTCCCTTACTCCTGCCCCCAGCAAAGAATCCAATAGCCTCTGGGCCCTGGCTTGCCCCCTCCTGGCTACTGCAAAAAATTAACCCTGTCCTGACTAGAACCAGTTGGGGTCAACTCTTTGTGTACTGCCTGGTCACTGGTGGGGTAGCGTGAGGAGCAGAATGGGTCTGGATGATGTGTAAGCACTGCTCAGCACTAGCACAGTGTTATCAAACAGTGTTTTGGTCACAAATCCACAGCACCGTACAAGCTGCTATGAATAAAATTAACTCTATCCCAGCCAAATCAGTGGATCTTCCAAGTAGTCTGAAAGGTAGGTAATATTAGGCTGGTAGTGGAGTGAAAACTTATTGAAGCTAGAAGGATAACAATTGTTTACATCTGAATTAAATGTAATAAACACTTAAACCTATGTAGTAAAAGTTGAAGCACAAAAACTCTGTGCAGGAGAAAAACTGCTGTAGGCTCCTGTGCTAAGTAAGAAGGTTTGACAAAGGCTACACAAAAATACAATATTGTTTGATAGTACTCACTATGACAGAGACTGAGAAGCACTGTGACTCACAGAGAGAAGCACCATTGAAAGAGTGAAGGAAGCTCCAGAGAATTATTTATAAATACATTTTAAGCTAAGATAAAAGATAAGATTTTGAGTATACCATTTACTAGTAAGAGGTTTGTATTTGTAAAGAGAAATCTATCACCTGCTGAATTCTGCTGTGGGATACACACAGAAATTTTTCACATTTCTTTTAATAAACAAGATTACACTATCCTAATCTATATAATTACCCTAATCTACCATTAGCTTCATTTCTGTATCTAAAATAGCAGTGATTTAGAAGGAAAGGACTAAACCTAGTAAGTTTTCATGATCATTCATGCAGTGAGGATGCTACCTGTTGTGACTGAGTCAGAAAATCCTTGCTATATGATCAGGCTAAATGGTCTACAATCTAATTGAAGTAATTCCCAGGAAATACCATCTTGTGATCAGAATACAGTTTAAATGAAGGTATTTCCACAATTCAGGAAGGTGTCTATTACATTTCTCTCAGATTGGAAGATCTTCATTAGATAAGTGTCTTTCTTTTTACTTGGAAAGAGCCTCACCATGTAAATTAAACAAAAAATCACAGTTTTACTGATAGTGGACTCTACCACAGTTTTTTCTTTGTAAACAGAGGATTCCATCAGACTTGTGGATCAGGACTCTTAATATTGGATGCTTCTAATGAGCAGAGAGAAAATAACTCCATCTACATAGTAAGTGTGCAGACAGCAATCAGTAACACAACATTAGAAGTAGTTTGCAGTCATTTCTCTATAGTATTTTAAACATAGCAATACTAGATTTAGGGTTTAGAGTGAGGGTTGGGATTAATTCTGCCTAGAATTATTTATGATGCAAAAAGAAAGACTTTTAGTTTGAGAAATGAATGCAGACTCCTTGGAATATAACCTGAATAATTTGTTTACTTTTAAAAAGGTTTAATAGAATTCCCCATGGCAGGCGGTTTGGACTAGATGATCTTCACAAGTCCTTTTCAACACAAGCCCTTCTATGATTCTGCAATTAATTATCATGTCACACTCACATCCAAATGTGGATCTCAATATGTTATTTATTTTCATCTTTATTTCTGCAGTCAGACTGTTTCCATGTCCAAGACTAATTTTGAAATCTAGGGGAGTATAATTTTTACATAACAGTTTTAATTTTTATTTAAAGTTTTAGTTTCTCTGACAGCATAGGACCTTTCTACATGTGTTCCACTCTTGGAAATTTAGCACACGGCATTTTTGTCACTCACTCTCCAAACATCCTTAGCTGGTTTTTGCTCTGTGGGTACATAAAACTGCTAAACATCTGATGAAAAACATTCTCACATTTGCAATCCTCACAATGAAGTCTGAATCAAGACCATGATCAATCATCCTCAATGACTACCATCATTGCGTAACCAGCTGTCTCAGGAGGGAAAGTGAAAAACTGTCTATGTCTGCATCTCCACTGAGATAGGGAACCTAGCTGACAGGCTGTGCTGAGAAACATACCTGCTTGGTTGAGATGAATTCTTAATTTTTACTTTAAAACTGATGTCTAGGTTGCACAGCTGGGCTACTCCCTCCTGGTATTGTATGCTGGAGAATTGTAACACTCGAGCCCTGGGCTGTTTGTACACAGGCTCTGCTAAGAATATTGCTTTAATATTTACATATATAGAGTTCTTTAATACCTTAAGAAAACATCCAGAAAATAAGCCATGGACTTGTTTCTAAGGAGTTCTTTATTAATTTAGGGGAGAAAATAAGGGAACTTAGCAATGGTTCAAGAGGGCACTACACAAGGTAAGCAAAATATTCCACCACAAAACCAGCTCAGCACATATTAATCAATAATATCTAAGTAATATTCAACCAATTCACCACACTTAAATCAAATCCAATCTCTCCAGCCCCGAGCCAATCCGAAGTATCAAGAAAAGGAACAAAGAAAAGGAAACAAATTAAGAAAAAAGAGAAGAAGAAAAAGGCAGACATTGCTACCCCTCAGACTTTGTTGAAGGCCAGCTCCTCCCTCCAAGTTGTTATTATTATTATTATTATTATTATTGTTATTGTTATTGTTATTGTTATTGTTATTGTTATTGTTATTATTGTTATTATTGTTTCAAAACTAAGAGGTTTCAGGTGTGGGACCACAGAATTATACTAAGTGGAAAAAGTGGAATGAAGAGGATTGTTGAAACTGAAGGATAAAGAAGGAGAACCACACATGAAGAGCTAACCCAGACTGGAAAGAAGAAGACATTGCTTTTTTGAGTTGTTATAAGTTTCCGGTTTTATATGGTTTTATATATTTGAAAATGGAAAAGTTAAATGTCTTATATTACACAAAATGGATTTCCTTATCCACCCTCATGTTCTCCTTATCCACTGATTGGCTGAAAAATGCTGCAGTGGAGTGTTCCCATATATAGTTATCCCCTCCCCTGAATCCCTTGTTTGGTCATGTTTCTACTCCATTATTCCTTATTTGTAAAAGGATTTGCATGCTCCTTCCCAGTTGAGCCCAAGTTCCAGAACCTTCTCTACCAACCCTATAAAAGTCTGATACACCTTGCAATAAATGCCATTCTTGCTTCACACCCCTGCAGACTGAGCCAGTCCTTCTTTACCTATTAGGGTCTTGACATTCAGGCACAAAATGCAGAAAAGGGAAGTAACAGTTCTTTACATAAATATATGTATATATATATTAAACAAAACCAAAACCAGAAACAGAACAAACAGCAACACCATAACCAAAACTTTCAAGCAAGTCAAGTGCTCTCTCTAGGCCCCTTTGGTGCAGTTACATTTACAGACAGGAGGGGGTGCTCTCACACCCCAGAGGCAGCGGCTGCAGTGACTCACGGCCACCAGGGGGCGCTGTCGGGATGTGGAGAGAGACAGAGATGGCTATGGAGATGTGCTGCTTCCAGAGCTCCCTTGGGAATGGCGGCCATAAGGGCAGGCTGGAACATTTCCTGTGGGCAGTGCAGGGACCCTCTCACCATCTTTTGTCTGATAGCATTGGAGGGGGCGGTTAGAAACTCCTCTGCAGATGGTGCTGGCCCCTCGATGAGTTTGCAGTGAATCCAGGCAGTGGTGGCTGTTCTTTCAGCAGCACAGCACAGGATGCACAGTCGGGGAGACAAGCCAGGACCCCCACTTCCAATGCTGCCACCAGCCCAGCAAGCAGCAGCTGGGCACCCAAGCACATGGAAAACAAATGTATAGGGCACTGGCAAAAAATGAGCATGAGGAAGCCTCTCTCTGACCACCTCTCAAAACAGGGAAAAAAGTGAAGTCTCTAAGAAAAACCACACCACCTTCCCCCAATCCTCTCCCCAGCCATGATGTTGGAATGCAAAGCTATTAGGTATCCCTTAGTTTAGGCTTTAGACAGTCAGCTGGCTTTGGCAGGTAGTGAGAGTGCTGGGCTCCAAGAAGCCATCTCATTCTGGTCCCCAACCCCCAAACTGCTGTGTTGACAAAGGACAAAACAAAACAAAAATATATGAAAGATTTTGAAACCACAACACCCTGTCAATCTGAACCTTGACCAGAGGCTCCAGGAGGTGTGGGGTGTTACAGTTTTCCTGGGTTATTTGTGACTGGCAGCTGCTCCAGGGCTTCTCTGTGTGGGCTCCAGGCCTGCCCTGAAGGATATGACACCACCCCACCTCTGTGAGGTTCAACTCATCCCTTCCCCCTCCACACACACCCCTGCACTCCCCACAGGGTAGTTCTGACCCCATAATAACTGATCTGGTGTGTAACAAGAATTAACAATACACTCCAGCTGCAGTTGTAATGCATGCAATGGTAATAGAAATCTTATCATGTTATTTCTATGATACTTCATGGCACTTCCATTAAATTTTACTCTAGTAACACCAGAGGTATCAAGCACAAATTCTGAGATCTGTCTTGTAGCTTTACCACATCCCCATTAGGTACTTTTTTGGCTATAGTGGCTTCTATTTTACTCCTCCCACCTGCATATAGTGTGTTGTGACAGTGGGTTATTTTCTTTTCAAAGAAGAGGCCAGTAGCCAGTGTATAGAAACAGAAGTATCTTCAAAATAGTGCTTGAAACAGACAAACAATGTGGAAGAGGACCATTTACTTGGGGAGTAGTAACTCATAGCTTTAATGTTTAATTTTCCCAGTGCCAGAGGATTTTTTTCACTAAAAAAAATAAAGACATCAAAGAATACCAGCATAGAAGATAACATGATTCTATTATATTATTATTAAAATTTATTATGTTGCATTCTAAGGGCACATTTTTATCATACTTTAAAGTATATGCATATTAGAATCTGCATTTTTAAGTGATCAAAATAAAAACCATAAAAAATGTTATTGCACTGCGCACTCAGTTTCCACTTTCCTCATAACTAATCCTTTCTGAAGACAGATAAAAGACAAAGCAGATGTGCCATAGGGTTTATTGTTACATAAAGGGAATGTCTCCAATGATGTCAAAGCAAAGGTCTGGAAGTTTTTTTCTTTGGAGTAATGAAATATTGTTTATGTTTTTAATTCTTAGTAGTAACATTATCGAAAAGGATAAATGCTGCTATTTTAGTTATAGTATTATTCTGCCATAAGGAAAAGACAGTTTATGATAAGCAAGTTGTGCCTGATTGTTGTTCTTAAAGAATGGAGGTATGGCCTTGTCACAGTCCGATCCTGCCGACTATGCCAGAAAGATGTAACAGTCTGGTCAGGGACGGGGCTGCAATGTTATTGTTTTAGACAATTACTTTAAAGGTGGGATTAAGGCACACAACTCCAAATGTTAGATCTCAAACAGACAACTCACTTTATTCCTAACCACAAGTAAAAGGGGAAAAGCAGGGGAAAGGGAGAGATAAGGAAAAGGAAAGGCTACAAAAGAAAGCATCATCAGTGAGGAAATTGGTTGCAGTCAGACCTCTGGGGGAAAGCAGGTGGTAAGCAGGCTGGAACCAAGGCAGAGAGGAGACGCAGGCAGGCAGAACGTAGGCAGGATGGAGAAAGGCAGGACAGAGCGATGAGAACTGAGGCCAGCAGCCAGCATGGGACGCTGGACAACCAACTGGACTGGACCAGACCACCGGGCACTCTGGACATTGTCTTAAATACTCTCTGCTGGGCTCTCCCTGGCTAGCATGGCTGCAGGCAGACCTTTCCATGATACCGATTGGTTCGGATCCCAGTATCCAGGCAGGGTTCACTCCGTATTTATATATGGTGGGCTGAGTTTCTCACCATGTCTCAGATTGTAACAAGTTTGGCCTGTTCACGTGCCTTTGGTGGTCTCCAGGAGGTCCCCCAGGGCTCTTGCACGGAGCTCAGCTCACCTTCTGCAGACAGCTCAACTTTTGCAAACAGCTAAGCTTTGCAGATAGTTCGGCTGCGGCAAAGCTTTTCTCTAAGACAGTGTAGAAGCAAACTTTATTATCAG
>VWZF01002082.1:0-20377 GCA_013396755.1 Sclerurus mexicanus
AGGAAGGAAGGAAGGAAGGAATCAGCAGAGATTTTAAAATTTTCCGTCTTCCTTCTGAAGAATGTTGGTTGAAATTACTGTCATCAGCACTACTTTACAACAATTACCAATTCGTGCTGACACAGCCTTCTAACACAGAATATTTCAGTACAAATGGTTCCATTTTAGAAAAGACCTATCCCATTGAAAACAGAATCTTTTTCAAGTAATGAGTGAGTAATGAGACTAGGCAGTGCTAGCAGCCCTCACAATAATATGATCAAGACTATTACAACTAAAAGGAGTCTAGAAAAACAGATTCACTTTACTGAGGTAAGTTACATAAATTTACTATTCTGTTGCTGCATTGCAATGGTACCTTGTAATGTTTCTCAGACCATGTTGTAGTGGCTTCCTCCAACAGAAAGGGGTTAAGAGAGAATTTGTGTTGAAATAGCTTTACAAAAGTTACTCTTTTGAGGAAAATGCTGGAGTCCGGAAGAGCAGATCAAGGACAAAAATTGCTCTACAACTTTAATTTGAAGCAATTCCATACCTTTTTAGGTTTACTGCCTACTATTGGACATTTGACATGACTCAGATAACGCCTTCCTTCCAGCCAGACTCTTTGTAGGGGCAGTTCTAATTATACCATGATCTTTACAAAGAAATGCATGATGTATTATTTTTACTATAAAAAGTAAGATTTTAAATGTAAATATTAAGAAGATGATAAAAAAATCTTACTTCCAAAACTGGAACACTTTGGCAGCACTTTTTTTTAAGAACTTATTTCCACATACTGAGGAGCTATCAGAAGGCAAATGGCATGAGAGGTAACAATGAACACTTGATTTTCTGTTTTGCTACCAGGCCTCATGTACTAATTCTGAGTCCAATCTAGAGCAGAAAAATAACTTAAAAAATTAGGAAAACACCCTTTTGTCATCCTCAGGGCAGTGGTAAAGAATATAATGAACTTGGCAAACCTGCTAAGTATAAAACCCTGAGGTTTTATAAAAGGCTCTCTTCTTGCCCATCTTAGTGTTCTATGGCCAAATCTGGTCAGCCTTTCCACAACACATGACAAGAAGAATGGAAGTTATTTTTTAATTTGAATTATTCGCAGTTTCACAGGGAAATGCAAATTATTAACTTCCCCCATCCCTCCCTGTGGCATACTCATTAATCTCTTTGCAGCTGTCATTTTATACAACCATGTCCCAGTGGTGCAGTCTTGGCTTTTCTGTGAAACAGCAACTGACTAAGAGTCCAAGATTCCTCATGTTTCTTTCTTCAATGGCAGCCCTACAGAATTGTGGCTGAAATCAGTGCTTATTTTCACAGGATCAGCAGTCATGCTGGCTAAAACATCATAACTTACTTCAGAGCACAAAGGAGCTGAAGAGCTAGTGGCAGATGGTGGGGACAAGCCTGCCTAATCTGAGTTTGATGCAGTAATCAGGAATATGGCATAATGTAAGGGCTTCAGCATAATTTAAAGAGGAATTCTTATGAAGTACATTCAGGAAGCTAGCTATTGCTGTTATTTTTCATGCCAGTGGACATCTTGCTATCTATAAAACATCTGTGCATGATTTTTGCCCTCAGATGTTATCTTATTTATGAGGAAGCACATATCCTAACACTTGTCCATAGTGAATGCAAAATTAGGGCCCAGCTGCTTTTTCTGTACAGCAAGTTTCTTGACTGCCTGGAGTCAGATTGCCATAAAAACAGACTGAGGTCAGGCAGGACTTGCTACATGCTTGTGAGCTATGAGGAAGGGCCATCTTTCAAGATGTGTGGTCCTGCTTCTCGCTGCTGTCCTATTTTGGTATCAATCCTGCTCCTGTTAGGAAAAGTCCATGAAACTGTTGGTAATCCAAGGGATGAGAGGGAAAGGGTTCAGCAGACTGTAAAAGGCTTTCTTCTTTTTTGGACAGGAAGACTCCTTCCTTCCTGAGTCTGGCTAAAGTGTCCCCTAGCTCAAGTCTCCAGTGTGATGCATGCTGTGCATCTTAGAGATGTCCAAAAGTGCATCCCATGAAAAAAAAGCACGTTGTCCAAAGAACTTAGATGAGGGTGAGATGTCTTGTGGAGCCCCCTCTGAGCAGGCCAGTGCCTGTGGAGACCACACTGATGCAGGAGGCATGGTTTGCTCCTGACCAAACTAGCACAGTCAGTGACTGAGGTTGCTCACTTCTGGAGACGGGCATGCAGGAGAGAGCGAGAGAGTGTGCCTGGGGGCTCTCACAGCTCCTGTGAAGTTTTTGAGGTTTGGGTCATCCTGAGCTGGTCCACTGCCATGGCATCCATGGTGCTTTTAAGAAGAGAGTTTGAATCTGATGCAGACCACATCCTGTGTTTAAGTGTGGCCAAGACAACTGCGGCATTTCAGAACAGCCAAGATGAGAAGAGCATGTAGGAAGTGTGGGATCCTGGGATTGATAACAAACTCTTTCCTCATGTAATACAGTGTCTCAGGCACTCCTTGGGCAACCACTGCAGCTGGAGTCATGCAGATAGGTTTGCACATATTTTAAGGACACTTTTACAGAGTCCAAGGGATTATCAGAACAATATTTGGAACTAATAATTCCTAGGCTATATCTGAAGTATTGAGCACAGAATTAGCATAACCAGACATTCAGCCAATAGGAAAATGTATAAAAGTTTCCATTTTGCCATTTCCCAGTTGAAGATTAGTAAGATGAGTAGCAAAATTTGCACTTCTCACTGTTGTTTACTCTTGTGACCATTAGGTGATGAAGTAACACATCTGCTGGAGAAATGGAAACATTCAACTGCTATCGCTTCCTGAGCAATACCATATGGGTAATATTTACTCAACAGAATTGTACTTGGCTTATCATTACTGCTAAGCATTTTATACAGAACATGATATAAAGGTCACTCAGACTAGCTGGATTTTAATGGTAATAAGGACAACAACCTAGTGGTAACAAATGATAATAATTATGTGTGTCCAATCAGATACATTTTTTCTAGTTGGGGATAATAGTATTTTGTAAGCACCAATAAAGACAGTGATATCATTTACTTTCTCTTCATGCAGAGGAGATGTAGAGATTTCCAGAACCTTCAGGGAAATGTGCTCCTGAGTGCATTATGAATCTGAGACTATTTGTGCCTGCAATTGGTTACTCAGGCGTTAGTCCAAAGGAAATGACATTTCATGGATCTGCATGCTAAACACAACAGCCATTATTCACACTTCTTTAGAGAAATAAATATAAAACTGACTTCTGGGAAAAAATTCTTTGAGATAACTTGTGATTTCTGTTAGTATCTTGTGGTATAAACACTGCTCATCATTCTGATAATTGGTTTTGACAGGACTTTCTGAATTATTAAAAAAGAGATAAACAGGCAACTTAGTGAATGATGAGAACTTAGTTAATAAACTTGGAAAACAAACTGACTAGTTCATCTTAAGATGTGCAGTGTCAGAATAATAGCTCACAGGAAAGCTGTGAAACTTAAAAGACAGAAATAAATGTCTTAAATGTAAGAGCTTCATCCATGTATCTCACATTGCAGCAAAATGTATAACCAACATAATGCATGATGTAGTGATTTTTAAGACTACACTTTTAAAAGAACAAATATAATGGGTATTTTGGGGGGGGTTTGTTTTCTTTTTGGGTTGGAAGATTTTCTATTTAGCATGCAGGAAAAAATCACAGAAAAAAAATCAGAAGTAACATTTGCTACAAATTACATAGAAATTTATTAGAAATATATGTATTTGCTGAGAGTCTGTTTTGTATTTGTTGTTTTGGGTCTTTTTGTTTGGAGAAAGAAAGAGAAGGATTTTATGCTTGAGGAGAACAGCTGAAGACTTGCTTCATTTTCCCCAGATATTCTGAAAGTATTTTAGCATTATAAATGAACACTTGGCATTTGAATCAATTACCCCTGCAATGTGTCTTGTGACCTGAGTGCCCTGGCATATCTCAGCTGCTCTCCAACCTGTAACACTCCTTGTGTCTAACTCCTGTTATAAATTTCTCCCCTCCTCTCCATGTATGGATCTGATGCCCAGGTCCAACACAGCAACCTGGCTTGCAAAAGAGCTGTAGAAAGGTGAAAGCTGTAGCAAGGGTAGAATTATTTGGATGGGAGCATCCATAGCTCAAGCAGACAGATGCACTCACACACTGAGCACTTACAGGGAGTAAACAAGAAGAAAAATGGAAAGCCCAGAATTCCATTTATTTGCTTGAATATATTCTTTCCAAAATTAATAAGAGAACCCATAAAGAAAGTCACCTCACTCTATAAACTGATGGATTCTGTGATGACAAGAACCAAATCTGCTGTTTTAAGATAAAAACAATCTTGGAAAATGCAGCAGGGGAACAGAGTCTACAGTTCTCTGGAGAGTGGACATAAAGGTCTAGTTCATACCTCAAACCTCATACACATCAGCTTATTTATTTGTGAAAATAGTGGACTATGCAATGAATCCAAACAGGCTTTCCTAAATATCAACTTTCACAGATGTCACTTGGATAAAGCCAGTGCTAACCATGGGATATTTTGTTCATTTAACCTTTACTGCAGAAAATTTTAAGGCATTGCCCCCAGTTTGCACATTACAGCAGAAGCAGTCAGAATCTGGTAGGAATTTATAAATGCAAATGTAACGTATAACCCACAGAGCTAGCTTTGGAATCATTCTCCTCTCTTGTTAAATCAATACACTTGAGACATAGTCAATGTAGTCTTCTTGTGTCTTCAGATCTCAGCTGATGGGTGCAGACAATGCAGAGTGCTCACTGGAGAGTCTTGAGGGAATTGCCTGCCTTGTGTGCAAGCAATAACTTGAAGTTTTGAGACTTGGGGTTTGCCTAAACTGAAAATTTAGGAGACAGATATTAAAGGTAAGAAAAAAAAATAGAAACAGATTAATGTGGCAGCTTTTGGATAGCTAAACAGAGGCAACTATTGCCATAAAAGAGCATAACTACAGATTAGAGAATGTACTGTAATAGTAGAATAGAACAACTATTTTATAACTATGAAATTTGATTCAGATATAGTTGTTGGTGTTTGAACACTGCTTGTATCAGTGAAAAAATCACATAGAAAAAATCTCACATGAATAGGTTAAGAGCCCTAATAAACCCATTTTGTTAGAAATCACGTTGCATTTTATTAATCCTGTTTAAAATTCCCTGTTTATATTCCATTAACTGCCAATATTATTATAAACTTGCCTGAATACTCTACTCAGTAGAGGAACTTAATCTTAAGGTGGAAAAGACCTATTTAGTTTGATTTCTACTGATGTTCTCATTAATCAACAACAATGCTATTTTAACCTAATTCTTTGGAGTAATTTTCTATGTTTCTGTGTTTTCTTATGTGGGAAATCCTTAAAGTATTTGCCTTAGTGGATTCCACTAGAGTTTTTATTTCGTGATAAGAAAAGCACACTGTCAAATATCATGTTTGATGATGTTACCATTTCTGTTGCTCTAATTTAGTTGAGAATGCCTTCTGCCTTTGCACACCATCTATGGGATAAGTAAGGCTGTCAGACAACCAGGTCTCCAAAGAGATCTAGACAGCTTATCAAGATTAAAACATACAGAATCATTCTGGATAGAACAGCAATTCATTGACCAGTCCTATCTCCATTTATACTGTTTTCATCTACTTGTGGGGCTCCATACACTATCTCTGAGGATTTCAATAGAACTTGTCCTTTCCTATGGCTGGACTTCATTTTAACTTCAAGTGCTGCTCCAGTTTCAGCATCCATTTGTAACTTTCTAATTGCCAACATGGTCCCAAACCCTCACTGCCCTTTCTGCAAGCTCTCAATTTGCCTTTAGCAAGCCCAGAAACTTTTTTTTTAAAAAATAATCTAGCTCTTCCATTAAGAACAGCTCCATTCTCTTCCTCTTACTTTTCAGTTGCACAGATAAAGATTTAGATTAGTAATCTAAGTAAATAAACAGGCAAAACCTTACAGCAAAAGTTTGTGATTTTGGAATCTCCTTTTAGCATTTCTTTTTTAGGTATCTACACTTGTGGAAACCTAATGAATACAGGAAATTCAGATTCTCTCCTTTTATTTTTATCTCTCTTTCACTGAAAGAAGGTTACCAGTTCTGTAGGTTTTCTAGTGCAGTTTGGTAGAGTGCTAGTGGAAGCAAATAAGGAAGAAAGATGTTTGGGGCTTAAAGAGCAGGAACAGTTCTTTGGGAATTCTAATTGGACATAGAGATGTAAAAAATTTCTTCACCAAAGATAATAGTGTAGCTAAATAGAGCAACTAGGGTGGGAGGAACTGTTATCACCAGCTGCATTCTTAGAAAACTTGGAAGAGTTGCTGCACAATTGTTTCTGAGATCACCACATTGAAAGCATGTGATAAATCATGATAAATATCCATTACTGCTCACTCAGCATCATATATCAGATTATTAAAAAAATATTTATGTGATCATTGTGCTCCTGACTCAGAAATATATCTACTATTGAAAGCAGACACCTTAACACCAGCATCAGAATAGTTTGAGCATTTCAGAGCACCAACAGAGAAGCACAGCAGAGTATTCTCATCAGGGTTGAGCATATTTCATGAAGCAGAATGCAATAGGTAATCTGGTCACAGAGTGTTAGGGAAAGCTGGACACCAAAGCATGGAGTAAGAAGTTCACATGCTGCCTATTTCAATGTTACTTAACGTAAAAAAATGGAATTTTTCATGAAAAGAACTAAACTAAACCAGAAAACTCCAAGTCAACTTTTCTCATAAGTGCTGTGGCATCATATCAATTATGTATGTGTCCTTTTAGTAAAATTTTAATCTGCCAAAAAAATCTATTTGACCAACCTTGAATAAATAACCCCATGAGCGTTTTGCGTTGGTTTTGATTTTTGTTTTTAATAGTTCCTTCCTGATCCTAAACTGTATTATCAGAATTACTTTGAGTGCCTAATCAGACATATCAGTCAAGCACCTTCAAGCACTGTGCTACCCCAATTATGGGTACCCCTCACTCAACAGCCAGCTGCAGTCAATTGCAAGTCCTTCAGAAGAAAAGATGCATGTGTAGAGGAAGAGGAGAATTTACAAGTCAAATTACGGGCCTGACTCTTACAGCTGATCAGATGAAGCCCTGAAGAATGAGATTTGATTATAATCACAGTCCTAACGCAAAGCTGAAGTGTTACTGGGCATGCTGAGGGCAATGAAATCTATCCTGCTCTATTTGGACTTAGCAGATGAAAAAGGAAACAGCGTGACTCAGTCCCCATATGTTTTTAGATGCAGGCAGAAGAATGCCTCCCCAAACTGAGGTTAAAGAATAACTGAACAAAACGTGGCTTGCTTTATTTAATGCTCTGGTTTTAAAATACGCATTTTTCTGGAGATTGAAAAAGAGATAGGGATTTAATATTAATTATGTGAATGCTTTTGCTTTTTCCCTTTAGCTGGGAATAGAGACAGAGTGTCTGAGGGAGGGAAAGGAAGAGGTATGTTCAGAAGTATTGTTTTGTACTTGAATTTGAAATACTTGATATTTTAAAACAGGTTTGTCCATTCAATTCTGGCTTTTATTGTTACTTTAACACTGCATGTTTGAGTTGCTACTTTTCTGTGATTCTGCTCCTGACTTATTCTGTTTTTTACTTTTATTGAGATGCATCTCTCCTGATGGCACACGAAAAAGGAAGATTTTCCTCTAGGTAATTATGAATTAGACAATTGCTATTTATGTTAGTGCAGTAAACTAGAGACATTAGGTCTAGACCAGCAACAGGAATTGTTAGCATTAAATTGAGACATGACATATAAATTAGCCCTGCTCCAGAAAGTTTGTAGTCCAGTCATGAGACAAGAAACAGGCAACAGCAGATTAATAACGGAGGCAGTCAAATTACTGTTGATGCAGTTCAGTGTGCAGAGAATAAACTGTTGTCAAGAGCTTTTAGGCATCCAGACAGAAGGCATTTTCAAGGCTATTTGCTATTAGAATTAATGAGTGTTCAGAAGAACCTAATGGAGGCCAGATATAAACAGAATGCAATGTTTCACTTTCTTCTCTTAAATATATTTTTCAGAAAATGGTGTTATTATTTTACCCCTCTCATTTGCACAAAATTTGTGCCAATATTTAAAATAATGTGAGATTATGTAATTTTTGAAAACCCCAGCCAGAAGTATATGTTCTTCCTACTATTCATCTCACTGATGACATTCATTTCTTTTGCCAGCCTTTTGCCAGTCTGTTGTTCGAAATGTGCCAGGTGGATTTTAATGCCAGCTGAAAGCCATCTTTTGAAATGATTTATCCAGAAAAATGCACTGTTAAACACAGTGAGACATACCAGCAATCCACCAGCCACCTACAGTGCTAAGTTTATATCAAAGCTAAGAGGAACCATTAGGAACCTAATAGTCTTTGCACTCTGCTACGTGTCTCCAGGTGAGGGATAACTGAGGATAGTCATAAGCTTGTAAAAGTATAAGTCATATTAGACCAAAAGCAGTGTCTGAATAGCATTGTTTTCCTTCAATAGATGTCTTAATGCAGCCTGGATATCCCAATGTGATGGTAAAATAGTGATCAGTTCCTGTGAGCCTTCAAAATCCGTAACTATTCGTGATTTGTTTTTTTATGCTTTAAACTTACACTTCAGGGGAAACTGTCTAAAAAGGAAATGTAAATACATAAAGACATAGGATTTGTTGCTAATCTGTTAGTAACCCCATAAGACCAGACAAGGTAGTCTTCCTTCAGGAACAGACTGCTCCAGCATGGTTTCCCCTGTGCAGTCCCAAGTCCTGCAAACAAACCTGCTCCAGCATGAGCCTGATCTAATGCAGGTTTCACATGGGCTCACAGCCTCTTTGGGACATCCACCTCCACCAGTGTGAGGTCCTCCATGGGTTGCGAGCAGATCTCAGTTCCACCACAGACTCCCATAGACTCCAAGGGAACATCCTGCCCCACCATGGTCTTCACCATGGGCTGCAGGGGAATCCCTGCTCTGACACCTAGAGCACCTCCTCCCCCTTTTTCACTGACCTGGGTATCTGCAGAGTTGGTTCTCTCACATAGTCTCACTCCTCTCTCCATCTGCAATTGCTCCTGCACAGTAAATATCTCCCTACTTAAGTCTGATATCCCAGAGATGCTACCACCATTNAGCCTGATCTAATGCAGGTTTCACATGGGCTCACAGCCTCTTTGGGACATCCACCTCCACCAGTGTGAGGTCCTCCATGGGTTGCGAGCAGATCTCAGTTCCACCACAGACTCCCATAGACTCCAAGGGAACATCCTGCCCCACCATGGTCTTCACCATGGGCTGCAGGGGAATCCCTGCTCTGACACCTAGAGCACCTCCTCCCCCTTTTTCGCTGACCTGGGTATCTGCAGAGTTGGTTCTCTCACATAGTCTCACTCCTCTCTCCATCTGCAATTGCTCCTGCACAGTAAATATCTCCCTNGCAATTGCTCCTGCACGATAAATATCTCCCTACTTAAGTCTGATATCCCAGAGATGCTACCACCATTGCTGACGGGCTCAGCCGTGGCCAGTGGTGGGTCCATCTTGGAGTCAGCTGACACTGGCTCCATCGGACATAGGGGAAGATTCTGGCAAGCTTCTCACAGAAGCCACCCATATAGCCTCACTCCACACAAACCCAGTACAGCTGTGGACACAAGAAATGGACACAGCAGTCCAAGTGTGGCCTCATCAGTGCTGAGTAGGGTCATTCCAGTATAGGTTAGTCTTACCTCCACACAAAAACCACTACTACATTCAAAGTACTTCTCTAAGGATTGCGCTGAGTTAAAAAAAAAGCTTTCCTATTACTTGTTACTCCGTGAAAATAGTAAAATAATTCTACTGTGAGGCCTGTGTGGGGTCTGTCTATACAGTAATTACAGTGTACTTTCAAAATTGTGACAACCATTTTACACCAGGTGATCTAAGAAAAATCATTGTGTTTATTTGATCATTTGGCTTCTATCAATCCATCCAGAACAGACCTATTTCCTATGTTTATTTTTGAAAAGAAATTAAAAACGAATGATCCATCTAGGTTTTTGCTACATAAATTTATTAGTGGGTGTTAAGTCTGACTTTTCCTTCAGGTAATGAGGCAATTGATTTGAAGTTAAAAAGATACTTGTGCGGAAGTTCTAGATGTCCTGCAGCAAAGCTTAACCAACAGAAAGCCATCATTTGGGCAGGAACAATCAATAACTCAGTTTGGATAAATAACCTTATTCACAAAGCTCCTTTTCACTGCTGTGCTTAGGGATGTCAGGCAATGTATCTGTGGTCATCTACAAAAGCTCTAGAAAATGCCAGTAATAGCTAGAGTTGTCATAAGAACTGGTGAATCACTGAAAGACAGATCTTTCTCAGTTGTGTTCCCACTCCGAGTGCCAAGGCAACCTAATGAAGAAGTGCATGTAAAAAGCCGTGTATTCATTTTCAAACCAATGGATTTTTATTGAACGTTTTCCATTTTGAAAGTTTCACCATGATATTGCAGATATGGCTTTGATTGTAGCTTTGGCCTGTTTATGCTGCTGAGTAGGGAAGGTGCAGAGTGGGTTCTGCTGGCCTATTTATCATCATCAGCTTCTAAACCTGAAGATTTTTCTAAATCATTTCTCAGTCCCCTTTCTGTCAGAAAACAGGAGGTTTACTATTTCAAGCTTTTAAAACCTTTATTCATACCCACTATGTCATGGTCTTTGCCTGTTCTTGGTGTGCTGGTCAAGGAAGTGCAGTTGGTTTGCTACATTAATTTTTAGAAATGTTAATTTAAAACACAGGACCATAAAGTTTAGTAGAGACTGCAGTGTGCTCATGATGCTTCAGTCAAGAAATCCTTTTTAACAAATGCTGAAAGAATAACTCATAGATAAGCTTTGAAATTTTGTGTTTTGTGTTTTCAAAACTGAAAGTTGTCTGGAGCATATAAAGGTTCTCAATCCAAATGATGTATAAAGTACAGAATCAGTATCAGTGCAGCACACTTCTTGAGACGGGTTTCCTTTCAGAACTGTGAAGTACAAAAATATGAGTTATTCGTTCTTGATCTACTTTTCAAATCTTTAAATGCAGGGATTTGCTGTGGTGTAACATTGATTTAATAGAGACTGTTTCTACTTAGGGAGAATAAGATCAAAGTACATCCAGTAATAAAATAGATTCTGGTGATTTCACCAGTACCGGAGTTGTAAAAAAAAAAGCCCCAAAAATCCCACCTATATATTTCTTGTCAAATTTGAGCATAAATTATATTTGGGGACTCAATAAAAGTATTGGTGCTTTGGTTCACTGACTTCACAAAAAAGAGTACAATGTCATCAAGCTGACCTTTTAACTGAATAACTGAGTGTTGAGTCAACACATTGTGTATCACAATATAATACTACACTAAATTTCAAATAGATGTTTGAAAAAGAATTAAGATTGTGAAATGTGAGATGTCAAATGACAAGCAATGCCTGTAAAATGTTAAATTTAAGCCTTTGTGCACATCTCAGATAAGCAGTTCAGTGCCAAGTGGTTGATAATCTGACTTCCTCCAGACATGTGGCAGAGCACACCTGCTGATGAGTTGCCTTATCTGTAGGAAAGCTGTTGCTTATGACATCCTCACTTACAATACTACTGATAGCAGAGAATTATTTAGGAAAAGAAAAAAAAATTAAGAAGATGAAGTATGATCTCAGCATGAAATAATACTGCCCTAGATTATGTAGCTCGTATAGCTGTAAAGCTATTGCACAGTTACAGCTTTAGGGACCAGAAGAGTTTTTAGTGACTCCTCAGAAGTTCATGTCTGTGCTTCTCTAAGAATTTGCTATTTCACACTTAGACGTTTGCAATGAAATGGTTTTGTATTTTGCAAAAATATAGATGGAGAAAAATAATATAGACAAACAAAGAGTTTGAAATTACACTAGTAAGCAAGGCATAGGAGTATAAGCTAATGACCCAAGACAAAGCAGAATAATGAAAAGCCATTTAGTTACTCAGCCTGAAGTCCTTAATATGCAAACTTGAGCAAAGTGAAGCCTAATTCATAATTCTGATAATTCATAGTTTATTAAATATCACATTTTCTGTTGTTGCTGCATTATAGTCAATATTATGAGAAAGCGAAAAATGTCAGTTTTCTAAGATATAATCAACTAAACTTGAAAAGGTGTGGAACCATTTCACACTTGCTTCCTAATATCTTTGAAATCATAGAAATGCACTATTCTTCCAGCTACTTTTAAAACAGGTATGAAAAAGAAAACAAACAAGCAAATATTTATTAATTTAAATATTTATTTCCTATTACTTTTTGTGGTTTTTCATGTGTCAGCTCACATTCAACACATCAGTAAGGTGTGTTGCTGTCATGCAAAACAGTTCTTGATTCTTAATTTGAGAAAAAGATGAGTAAAAAACTGGTTTTGAAAACTCTTTTGAAGAAAAGAGCTAGAGATAATCCTTCTTCCATTGAAAAATAGTAAAAGCCATATGTAGAGTCCATCAGAGAGACATATAGATGATGGGGCTGTCTATACATAAAAGGCAACAGAGTCCTTGAATTGCAGTTAAATTCCATACTTTATCCCTCAAAAAACCCCGAACAAATAGACAAAAACCCCAGGGGAAAAAAAAATAACTGAAACAAAAAAAAAAAAAAAAGGAAACCTGAAAGCCATTTCATGTAGCAGGTGAATCTGTACACTTCCCTCTTCAAACACATTATCACATTTCATGTATTCATTACCAAAATCACAAACACTGTCTAGAAGACCAGACTAGAATAGGCTAGACTAGATTATTTCAATCTAGTTCCTCTGTACTGAAATAGCCTGAACACCAGCAGTAAATACAGCTCTTGCGGCACTTGGGAGATGTATAAGTGCAAAAACTCTGTCTTTTATTCAGATCTCTAATATGGAATTAAGTTTAGTCTAACCACATGATCACAGTTCCTTTATAGTTGTCAGCACTAAATTGATGCCAGTAAAATAATAGTCATCATCTTATGGAGATTTCAGAGGTGATTCCTTATCAAATATTTTTAATCTTAGAAAGTATATTGTGAAACTTGAAGCTGACAGTATAGACTCTCGCATCAGACACTCAAAGTTATCATTGCTGCTATTCAGATTATGAAATTAACATGCCAGAGCTATATTATCCATTACCCAGAGATAGTAATATTTTGCCATGATACTTGAAAACTAATGCAGCCACTTCTGTTTGTGCCACCATAGGTTTTACATGTTGGTGCATGTGCACTACTTGCTCCTCATTCAAATTTCAAAAGTGAACCTCACAAATCTGCCTTTCTTGGAATGTGAAGAGCCCTATAACATCCTGTGATTTTTGTGAGGTGTTTTTTTGTTTGTTTGGTTGGTTTTGTTTTTTTTGTTGTGTGATTTTTTAAAAATGTTAATATTGATAGGAGATGTTCTCCTGTGACAAACAACTGATGTTTTAGTGGCAACAGATTGCTTGAGTAGGAAAAGGATCATTTAGCCAAATGTAGCTGTGGCAGCAACCAGCATACTATTTATCACCATCTAGTGAAATAAGGTATTTAATTTAGAGCAACTTCAACAGTATCGTGTGTTGAGACACTGATGAAGCAAATTTATACTCTTTTATAATTTTCCGACTGCCATTTAGTTGACTTCAGTTATAAGTTCCACACAAATGCTTTAGAGCAATTTCACATTAATCTGTAAACCCTATTCCTTGAACTAGAGACTCCCCTTAAACATCATAAAATGCTCCTGTTCTTCCTTGGCAAACTGACAGAATAAGCCTATCAATCATCTTAGTCAATCTTAGAAAGTAGTAAGACAAGAAGAAAAATAAATATGTGGATACATAGAAAAAGTACTGCATCATATTAAGAATCCAAAAAAATTGATCAGTGGAAAGTTCATGTTGATCTCATACTTTTAATTAAATTATTAGGTTTACATGATTAAATTATTATCTCAGCATAGAATAATTCATTTAAATTAGATTGTGAAACCTTAATGGGAATTATTTTGTGTTCATTTTTAATTAAAAAAAAAAATTGAGGAAGAGTGAATTTTCTTTCCATTCAATACACCTATTAGAATACCTTTCAACAGATTTTAGGAAATTACTTTTGAAAAATCTTGTAAACACAGGCAGATGCCAAATTAATTAGTCTGATGTGTGATGCAATGGTCCTGAACACATAAAGGAAGTACAAAACATCTGGAATTAGAACAGTTAGATAACACAAGTAACTCTGGCCAGATTTAATTTCCATAATAAAGAAATATTTAATATTGTTGCATAAAAATGAGAAGTTGAAGCAATGTAAAAATCCCATTATGACTGGTTGAGGAAGGGTCATTAGGCTAGCTAAAAGAAAGTCTTCAAACTGTAATGTAAAAATAAAGTAACTGATTGAAGAAAACTATTTATTTTCACATATACAAAAGGAGATTTTGTCAGTATATTTAGCTGAGCTTTTGGAAAGTCTCACTTTGATGGAGCAGATTGGAAATTTCACTCTTATTGAAAGAAAGGTATGCTTACTGAAAAGTTGATCAGCTAAGTACACGGTACCTAAATTGCAAACATTCGGACCTACTTGAACTGCCAAGACTTCAGTGCAAGGAGTTCAGTTTTGTTCATTAGCCCCAAAGCTGAAAGGGCAGTACATAATTTCAGTTTAAAAGAGATTTTATCTGATTATGAGGAAAAATTCTGGTGTGGAAAGAAACCGCTATGTTCAGTTGCTGAAATGAAGATTAAACAGTATACACATGACTAGCTTAAAAGGTCCTTGATGTTGGGAAAAGGGAGTTTCATACTCAGTCTCAGTATCAAACTGAATTAATTTCCATTAAGAATATAAAAAACTTTTCCAGCCACTCCTGACATCTCTTCTGAAAGTGCCATATGCCACAAGCAATTTTTGTGACAATCTATATTTGAAAAGAGATCCTGACAAACAAATTACTATTCAAAACTTTTAATTGGTTTTCAGTACTTTGGTAACAGGCTAAATCCAAATCACTGAAAGAAGATTTTCCAGTTGTGTAAATAGTTCTATGATTCATTCTGTAAATAAAACAGTGGTAATTGGGAAAGTCTAACTTTCATTATTTTCTATTCAAGTAATTAAGCAATTCCAAATAGTTAAATGTGACAAACATTTGGAAAAATTTTTATAGACAGTCAACAACAGCAAAAAATAATATCTAGAAATCTATAGCTTTGTAATTTCCTTAAACTCCTAAACTTACTAGCTGTAATTAGTGAAAAATATTGTTTATCTAATATGCAATATAATGAAGAGCTTCTGGCATACAGTGTACTTCTGTGAAGGATAGCTCAATGGGCCCTATGGTGTCCACAATTTATGGAATAATGTGATTGACTTCTAGTCATATTTGTGTATCAGCCATATTTTGGTTGGTGCATGTCCATCTGGAACTCAGATGTTCAACAAGATTTATGGCTCTTAGCTATTGTGTGTTCTCTTCTTCCCAGAGACCAGCTGAAGCCAGAAGCAGCAACCATGACTGTCACTGGTGTCTACTGCTTAAGCAGAAAAGGGGCAGGGAGGGCACACCACCACAGTGGGTGTGAAAACAATTAAAGCCTTCCTCACTGTGTTTCTCTGCTAGGTTCAGGGATTAAACAAATACTTTGTGTATGTATGTACTATATTAGCATTATCAAACTGGCACTAAAACTGTGATAATACCCAATATAACTTTATATTTTGACAGCTTGCCCACATATTAAAACTGTATTGCTGTTGATCAATAAATACTGGTTTCAGCTGCTGTGCTTTTAATATAAAACACCTCCATTCTCTAAAATACCTTGTGTCTATGAAAACATCAAGACATCCAAAGTAACCTGTCTTGTCTGAAGATAAATCACATTATATTATACATTTTCAGGTACAATTTTATGTTACAAAAACATATGATTTAGAGGCAGAATTTTGAGGCAAAACTAAAAATACTTATAATCTTATTCTGTTTATTATAATTTATTGTAGTATTCAAAAACATGCAATCCTTAGACATTGAATTTATATTTTGTCTATGGTGGGTTTTATATTTTTTCCCATTTTGCACAGTTGAAATTCAACAATTCCCATAATAAACACTGGTGAACATTTTGTTTCTTAGACTTAGCTACATTTGTTAATCTTGGCATGTACCAGAAATATATACAGAAATATACCAGACCTATATATATGAATACTTGCTGGCAAATGCAAGAATTTTATTTTTTGTTTTGTCTTTTGCAGGATAGGAAACACATAAGACAATTATTAACATTGTTTGCTGTTTGACCTGAATCATATAAGTGATGATGCAAAAGTGAGAGTAGTTGTCAAACCAGACTGTTGTGCAGCTGTTGAGAGTAACCTTGAAAAGACAGAGAAATGGACTGACAGAGGCCTCATGAATTTCAGCAAGTAGAAATGCTGAGTCCTAACCCTAGGGACAAATAATTCCAGTCACCACTACACGTTGAGTATTGACTGGTTTGAGCAATTTGGTAGAGAAGTTTCTGGTGGTGCTGGTGGACACCAAACAGAATCAAAGCTAGCAGTGTACCCTCATGGCTAAGAATGACAACATACTGGGCTGCAACAGGAGGAGTGCTGCCAGCAGATCAAGGGAGGTAATCCTTCCCTCTACCCAGCCCCACTGAGACACATCCAGAGCACTGAGTTCACTGCTGAGATCCTCAGTTCAAGGCAGCAGTAGGCATGCTGGAGTGAGTCCAGTGAAAGGCTATGAAGATGAATAAGCAACTGGAGTATATTTTTTAAGAGGATAGACTCAGAGAGCTGAGACTGTTCAGCCTTGAGAAGAGTGGTCTTATAAATGTCTACAAATACCTGGTCAGGGAGAGAATATAGAATCACTGAATATCTCAAGTTAGAAGGGACTAGAAGAATGATCGAGTTCAACTCCCTGTTCCTTGCAAGGACTACCTAAAACTAAACCATATGACTATGAGTATTATCCAGATGCTTCTTGAACTCTGACAGCCTTGCTGCTATGACCACTTCTCTGAAGAGCCTAAGCTTCACTGCTTCTCTGCAGTGCCCAACCACCCTCTCAGTGAAGAACTTTTTCCTAAGGTCCCATCTGAACTTCCCCTGATGTAGCTTCATTCCATTTCCTAAGCATTCTATTGCTGGTCATCAGAGAGAGGAGATGAGCACCCTCTCCCTCTGCTGTCCCCCTTGAGAAAGTTGTAGACTGTGATGATGTCACACCGCAGCCTTCTTTTCTTCAAACTGAACAAGCCAAGTGACCTCAGTTGTTCCTCATAAGTCTTGTCCTTGATACCTTTCACCATCTTGGTTATTCTCTTTTGGACACATTCTAGTAGTTTGAGATCCCTCTTCTATTGAGGTGCCCAAAACTGCACCCAGTGCTCAAGGTAGGGCTGCAGCAGTGCAGCACAGTGTGAGATAATCACCTCCCTTGACAGGATAGTGATGCTGTGCCTGATGCACCCAGGGACACAATTGACTCTTGTGAATGCCTGGGCACACTGTTGACTCATGTTCAACTTCACATCAAACTGGACCCACAGACCTCTTTCCACAGGGCTGTTCTCCAGCCTCTTGTACATATAACCAGAACTGCCCCATCCCAGGGCTTGCAGTTAAAATGAAGAATGGACTTAATCAATTTAAGATATAAGACTGTTTAGTTGGAACATTCAAAGCTTTATAAATTTTTAGAAATCTTTATAGTTTTTGAATGGATCTCTGAATATCATATAGTCTAGCATCCCAGCCTGTCAGCTCTGCCTTAATTTGAGGACTGTGTATGTAAGCAATACTATTATATTCAATAAGAGTTCTCTGGGCAACTGACATTAGAGACACCACTGGCCATCAAGCTCTGCACTAGATATTAAATAAACAATGAAAAGTTCCGAGTTAAAAATGAAAAAAAATTGCTTTGTTAGTCATGCAAATCTAATCTTGAATAATATCTCTCTATCTTCATCTATGAGCTGGGAAAAAAAATCTATGTATGTTCTGAAATGAGGTTTTTTGAATAATCTTAACAGAAAATCTGTGGATATTTCTATGGTCATTTTTATTTAGTGTGCAAATGGTCTATATGATCTGTGATGAGGTTTGGGAAGCTGGTCTGTGCCAGAACCAGCAAGAGAATCCATACCTTGTCAGGTGTGGCAAGTGGGGTTTATTAAATAAATAAACAAACAAACAAACATACAAGCAAAAATACTGGGGAGTGGGCGCATAGGCAAGGCAGATTCAGCATTATAAGGTAGAAAGGAGCAGAAGATGCACAGCAAATGGAGTGGATTTAAATAGGCTGGAGATGAAGGAGGATCAATATTTTCAATGTGCAGCTAAAAGAAAGTTGAAAAAAGTCTATCAGAATGCACATGATGAAGCATTTTCCTGACAAGAGACTCCTGTCACTAGTTAATAAAAATGCAGAATACCCCACTCGTGATAAGGTCACGAAGATATTCACCATAACACAAGAAAATCTGTGCGTGGCAGAACGCTGTATGATTAACAATGCTTTCTGTAAAGGTGTCTGGAGACAGACAGTTGTGTATCTGCAGTACTCCAAGCTGTAATGAGAGAGTAGCTGTATGCAAAGAACAAAGCTTGACATTTATCTTCTCTGAAAAAAATAAAAAGATTGAAAGCAAATAGGGTTTTGATTTGTTTGTTTTTCGGGTTTTTTGACAGTATTGAAACTCCTTCATGATTAGCCAGAGATAGAAATTAAATACCATTAAAAGGTCATAAGAACTTGCATGGTCTGAAAACTAGGGGCAGCACAAATTGATAAAGAGCTTTGGAGAAAAATATTTTAAAAGTAAGGTACTAACAGATGATATTCTTCTTGGAAAGAAGGCACTGATAGAGATGAGGAAACACAAATTGCCTTTCATTTTAGTTTGAAAAAATCTTTGTATAGAAATGAAAAAAAATCTGTCATGAATCCTCAAGTACTTTTACAGTAACGTAAATAATTGGTATGAATAGAAAATCAGCCTTCATTTTGTTACAAAAAGTGACATTTCTCAAATAATAAATCAACACTTCATAAAACTTCCATCCCCCTTAGTCATTCACAAATTACAGCATAGAAATAAATATTTTATACTGTCTAATGATAATTTCATGGGGTTTGCACTGCATAAATACTCTTTGTATAAATATAAGCTCAACAACTTCATATTTTGATTGTAGATATAAAGATGTTTTGACATTTTATTCTCTACAATTTAGTTCAGGTTCATCTAATAAAAAAAGGTAATTTCTATTATTTCAGATTCCCAGTCCTTTCTGCTTTATTGAAGAATTCTTCTTTTGAGCCAAGGGAAATATTTGTGGTTTGTTTTTTTTTTTTTTTTTATTTTAACGTAGCAGGAAGAGATTTTAACCCTAAACACTGGCAGATGCTGAAAGTTTTAAATCTTTGAATTAAATATTCTTAACAGAGCAAATAAATTAAAAACAACTTGATTCAGAATGGTAGAGTTATTTTATTGAAATAAAGGTATTAAGTCAGAATTTATACAACTTCTAGATAAAAAGTGTGTTAAAAATCTACAATATAACTCTTTAAACATTTTTGTCAATGAATTTCCCAAGAAAATTTGAAACATGAAGAAACTTTTATAAGTCTGTAATGATTTAGATAGCAAGATTTCCTCATGGCAAGAGATTTTAAAGCTTTGAACTTAAGACCTTCTTAACCATTTTCCTTTTATTTTTCTTTAGCAAAAAGTCCAAGTTCTCCATAAAGATCAGTTCACATCTTCATTAAAAAAAAACCAAAAAAGGTCAGAGAAGCAAATGATTGAATTACTAGATTGTTTGCTGTCCATAAATTTGTCTAGCTCCTTTTCAAACCTGAAAATACTTCCTCTTTCCATGAACTCCTGTGGCATCAAGCTTCAGATCTTTGTGATCTGCTGTGTAAAATCATACTTTCTTTCACTTCTTTTGGAATGACTACCAATCATTTTTACCAATTGTCCCCAAGTTCCAGAACTGGAAGAAATGGTGAATAACACTTCCACTGTTATCTTATAGGATACCTTCATGGGTGTGTAAGTCCTTAGCATATATCTCTTCAAGGTTTTGCTCTGTCAATCGAAAAACCTCAAGGTTTCAATGTACCTTGTAAGGTACATTCTCATGCTCTATTCCCTTCATAAATCTAATTTCACTTCCCTGCAGCTTCTCTGACTCCTAAATATGTCTCCTGAAATGCATAGACCAGAACTGAATATGATACCAAGATGCTGATACATGAGGAGAAGGGAGGGGAGGAGAGGG